>OZ010797.1:115945771-116145639 GCA_963932465.1 Maratus speciosus
TGAAAATAGTCGCACAGCATTCACCTGTTGGTTTAAAGCATCTAAGACCTTACAGGTTAATTTTGCAAGAAGAACACACGCTGATAGTTCCAAGCGAGGTACGGTTATCACCTTTGTAGGAGCCACTCGTGACTTGCTGCAAAGAAGGTGATTAACCGTTTCGTTGGAGTTGGATAGAGTTTGCACATAAATAACTGCACCGTATGCCTTTGAAGAAGCATCGGCGAAGCCATTAAGTACCACTGATTGGACGTGCACCTTTAAGAAGCATCTTGGTGCGTTGATGGACTCGAGCTCTGGTAATGTTGCGATAAAGGTTTCCCATAGTTCGGAAATTTGCGAAGGTAAAGTATCGTTCCATTGTAATTTAAGCAACCACAATTGTTGCATGAATATCTTTGCCTTTGCAATCACTGGCCCTAAGACACCAAGAGGGTCATAAAGCCGGGCAATTTGCGATAGCACATCTCGTTTCGTAAAAGTACTTGTTACTTTAACGTTGACATTGTATGTAAATGTATCGCTAGAACTGTTCCAAAGCATGCCTAAAGTTTTAACTGTTATTTCTTCTGAATTTCTATCCAAGGGAAATATCTGATTGTCAGTAGATTGGACCTTATTTTTACATTATTTATGCAAAATCATTCCCCCTCTCTGAAGGAGTTGTATTAATTCTGCTTGCATTAAATTAAATTCCTCTAAATTGGATGACCCCGACAAGCAATCATCCATATAGAAATCTTTCAGTACAATATTGGAAGCTAACGGAAAAGCCTTTTGCTCATCTAAGGCGAGTTGTTGCAAGACCTTGGTGGCCAAAAATGGGGCGCAAGCTGTTCCATATGTGACCGTTGATAATTGAAAGACCTTAACCGGGGATGATGCACTGTCTTTCCCCAGAATTTTTAAGAATTTGTATTGGGGCGGATTTATCTCTATCATTCTAAACATTTGTTTGATGTCGGTGGTGAATGCATAAATGTGCTTTCTAAATCGAACCAATATCGAAAAGTGATCGTCTTGTAGCACACCACCCTTGCACAATAAATCATTCAATGAATATCCATTACTACTTTTTGCACTTGCGTCATATACGACGCGCAATTTAGTTGTCTCGCTAGATGGTCGTAAAATTCCGTGATGGGGTAAATAATAGCCATCCTCAAATTCATTAGTTTCCTTTATTTCATGCATGTGATTAAGAAACTGATATCTATTAAGAAATTGTGTGTATAAATTCCGCATTATAGGGTCACGATCTAGACGTTTCCATAAATAATTTAATCTTTTCAATGCAACGATTTTTGAATTTCCTAAATTGGGCTCAGAAAATTCTGCTTTAAAAGGCATTTCTACGACATATCTGCCATCCGAATTTCTAAAATGCGTTTTATCGAAGTGCCTATTGCAATATTCTAATTCTTTACTATCACAAGGCTTTAAATTTCCCACCTCTTCAATCTCCCAAAAAGATTTTAATGTGTTATCTAAAGCTTCTAAATTTTTCGTTAAGAAACAATATTTTTTCGTATTGTTTACTACATTGTTATATACACAACCAGAAATTAGATAACCAAACACACTTTCCTGTAAATATAAGTGCTTTCCTAACTTTATTTTGTCTGCCTTTAAGAATTCAAAGAACCCTTCCGCGCCTAATAAAATTTCAACCTTATTTGGAATAAAAAACTGTGGGTCAGCTAAATAGATGTTCGAAGGAATGTTTAATTTCTTTATGTTTATTTCCTTTCCAGGCGTGAAATCTGTGATTTTCGGGATGATCAACAAGTCCAGATTCCATCGCAAATCGCCTCTCTTATTATTAGAGACACACGCCTTCACTTTAGATTTCAAGGACATCGGTGAATTATTAAGACCTGCAACGGGAATGTTAATTGATTGTTTTTTCAAACATAAAGTTTCAGCTGCTCTTAAACTATAAAATTAGTCTGTGAGGCACTATCCAAGATTGTACGAAAAGGCTGATTTATACCATTAATGTCTGCTATATAAACAATCGCAGTATTTATTAAGACAGATTTATGGCTCTTTTCATATGAAAAAAAATGAATGAACTGCATTTTCATTTTGCGCCGAAACTTCGGAAGCTAAATTTCTATTAATTGCCTCTTCAGCAGCCGGGTTGTTTGCAGATTTTGAAGGCTTGTAAATTTGAACATCTGGTGATGAGTAATTATGCAACGAAGTATGATGTTTGGAGCTGCAAACAAGACATCTGCTCTTTGAAGTACATTGATGAATTACATGAAAAAAACTAAGGCAATTAAAACAAAGCTTATTTTTCTTTACAATGTTTAGACGATCGCTTAGTTTCATACTTTTATACTACAATGATATATTGGGTGACTTTCTGTTTTACATAAAATGCACATTTTATTTTGTGGTTTGGTGGTACGGATAAATAAAGATTTATTAGTGGTTTTTGAAGCCTTCGCAGAAGTAATACTACTTAAAATTTTGCATCTACGTTCTAAAAATTCTAAAAATTCATCGAAATTAGGCACTTCCTTATCCTTTAGTGTTAATTCAAATTGCTTACGGGTTTCTCGATCAATTTTTTCCAATATTATGTTTAAAAAAATAGCGTTTGAAAAGGTGTCTCTATCGAATTCCAAGACCTTTAACGCTCTCAAATTCTTTTTTACCTGATTTAAAAGGTTTCTCAATTCTTTAGCTGACTCTTGTTTGATTACATAAAGATTTAACATATTTTTTATGTGGCAATCCACAATAATTCTTTTGTTTTCATAGCGCTCTTCCAGCTCTCTAAAGAGGGAGCTAAAGGTGTCATCTGAAGTTTGTAAGCTTTTCGGTTCACCCGTTAACGCTCCTCGGAGATAAAACAGTTTTTCGTTGTCTTTTAAAAGTGGATTGTTATTGATACATTCATTGAAGGTGGTCTTAAATGTAGACCATTCTTCAAATTTGCCACTAAAAATCGGAAGTGGAATTTTAGGGAGCTTGACCCCTCTGGCAATAACTTGATCATTAACATGGGATTTTGATTCAGACGTGCTGTCTATTTTACTATATTTTTCTTCATTTTGTTTGTGAAAAGATGATTTAAGGCTTACCTCTAATTTCTGTATCTCCTCATCCAATTGTGAGAGTTGTTCTTCCGCTTCCTCAATCTCTTCTTCGTCCATGATTTTGTAGTATTCCTCTTTGATCCCTTCGAATTTTTTTCGATTTTGTGAAGCAGCTCTAGTTGAGCCTTGGTTTCCGTAATTGTGAAGCTTTTTCCCTCGGTGGCGGTTACGATCTTCGTTAGCTGGTCTTTGATGTTGCCACGCCGCCGATTTAGTGCTGTAATGTCCGAGTCTGCCACCCTTTCGTCTTGTTGACGAAATTGAAATAAATTAAATTAAATTCGTTTGCGCTGGTCTTACCTCCGGGTCGCTAGGACCAAAATGAACGGAGGTGTTCTAAATTAAAAGAGAAATTAGCGGACTGTTAACATAAAAGTTTAATGAAGGCTAATGGCGACTTGGTGCCGCAGAGGTTGTTCCTCTTACATTGATGCGTACTCAACCCGTGATCCGGGTTCAACGGAAGGGTTACATTAAAAGGATTGCCAATTGGCATAGATGCGGCGGTGGTGTTCCGTCGCCAAAGGCGAATTACAATGTTTGTTACAGGTACGGAACAGTAACCTTGGATTTTGTACGCAAAAATAGGATTTTGTAATTGATGATTAATTCCTCAATGATAGGCTATAATTATAAAAGTTACATTCGGATGTGTGTTTCCGATGACAAAAGAACATTTTAACAGTTTTAGAAGTTAATTATAAATTAATAAATACATTTTTGGCAATTTTCTGTTATCTGGTCACAGTTGATGAATCGCCTAGTATTCTTTATTGTTACATTTCTATACGAGTTACAACAGCAATGGATTTAATAATGCGACAATTCACATTTGCCAATATAGGCCAACTGTCTGTGAAACTGCAACAACGAAATATTTTATACACTGAAATCTAGAAGTAAAAAAATAAGGTATACTTATAATTATATATAATTTCAAAATTCCTTTTAATAAATTAATGGTTTCATTTTAATAAAGTTATGATTATACGGTGAGAAATAAATTTAGAATTCACAACGGGATATTTTAAATAACGTTTCATTTTCTCTTTACTGTTTCAATAACATAAAGAAAAGAGTAATAATGCACTTTTTAAAAATAAATTGAATTGCTTGCGCATGAAGCAAGCGTTAAAAAGGCGGTGATTTTTTCCGTAATCGAGTCCGGTGCCTACGTCAAATGAGAGTGTTGTAGCAGAAGTAAAAAAACTAGAGAACAGGAATTCTACTTTTTCAGAATTTAGTGTCGCCTCCGGCATTTCCATTAATTCATTTTTCTTCTGATGGACTTCTATTATTATGAAAAAGCATTATAAATGAAGCGTTAGGTGACGTTGAAAGAGCAGACGTAAAAAGTTAGAACTCTGATTTTCTGGTCAGAATGGGGGGGGGGGGGGTGGCCTTTTTACGGCTGCTCTTTCATCTTCCCCTAACACTTCATTTATAATGGATGTTTCATAATAATAGAATCCACCAATCCATCAGAAGAAAATAACTCGGTAAAGCGGGACTCTACTGCAGTACAAAACATACTTCAATTTTAAGACTTAAACCACATGTTTTATTTTATGTAAAATGACGTCATTCACATCCGCTTAAGACTCCCACATTTACTATCGACTCTTAAACATCTACAGTAAAGCATGCATAGCACATCACTATCTAATGATTCATAGATACTTAAAATTAAATATAGTTTATAATAGCTCCATTGTTTCAACGGAAATCATTCGTTTATATATTTTTTAAAATAGCACGTATTTTAATTACATTTTCTTTCGGTTGTAAATGAGAAAATGGCAACAAAAATATATAATTACTATTTTAGAACTATTTTTCCTTTACTTTCTACAGAAATGGAGTACTTCCGTTGCCAATATAAAGCAAATGGCTGTAAAAACTACAAAAAGATAATATTTCAAAAATAAATGGAGATACAGTTTTCAAACAAAATGCATTTAAAAGAACTTTTTTTTCCAATACGACGGTATAAAATTTGAAAATGTGCGATGCTTAGAAGTTTAAAAAATTGCTATAGAGTATTTAATCGTACTGCTGTGTTTTACGGCTGGCTTCTGTAAGGTAGCGTTATTTTTTGGAGACAAAATAAGCTGGGAGAAAGAAACAGCATACCGTACCCTGGGCTAACAATAACATGATTTGCAGTCAATTATTTAGATGGATTTTCCAAAATAAATATTGAATGTTTATATAAAAAGTGTTTTTTGAAACAATTTTTACGCTCAAGCTTATTAAAAGTTTAACAATTTTTTTTCTAAAATAGCAGCTATTTTATAAAAACAAACTACGTCATAATAAAATTTTTTACTATTTATTGTCTGGATTTATTGCTTACCAGAATTATGTTAGAGATAGATCAGTGTAGATAATTTAAGTTATTTTTTATATTATAAATTTTGTAAGTTATTTTGATTGCACCACAAAAAGTCTTAAATTATTTCTTCATTCATCTAATTTTAAATTCAAATCACGGTTCTTTTTGTCTGGTAAATATGTGTATAATGTTGCTGTTAAAACATAACTTTGTTGCAGCAAAACAATTTTTCCAGTTTCTGATTATGAATTGTTCTTGCAGGTACAGCTGTTGCCATCGAACATTGCCAAAATATGTAATTTATCATTTTTTTAGGCATCAACCTTTTCTTTAATGTGCCTTTTATTTATTTTTTTCATTAAATAACTGTTTTATTTGTAAAAATGTTTTCTCGCGTTAGGGTGTTTATCATTAGAAATATTATTATTACTTTTTTTTTTCAGAGGAATATATTAACCCATTCATGTCTACCTTTTTTTTCTCAAATTTGCTGGTAAAATTGATTTTAAATGTTACAAAATTTTTTGTGTTTGTTTGAAAAAATGTAAACGTTAAATTGGGAATGTATATACCGGGTGACCCAAAAATGACTGATGGATTTTAAAATTCAATAACCTGCAAACGGGGACATATATTAAAAAAATTCTTGTTATGTAAGATGCCAGGAGTTTTTATGCTGCGATTCTCAGTTTTAGTTACAAATACAACCGATAGATGGCGCTGCAAGCCATAACCACATAAATGCTCGATTTTTCGGCCTCTCTTCTTCCATGCGAAAAAAGGAGATTAAATTGTATTGAATGGATCCCGAAGTAAAAAAAATCGGGTCTGGACTGCACACCTATTGCTCTCAGCGTCATCTATTGCTTGAAATTCGAATTAAAATCAAGAATCACAGTAAAAAACTCGTGACATCATACACAAACCTCCTGCAAGAATTTTTAAAATATCTGTCACCGTTTGCAAGTTATTGAATTTTAAAATCTATAAGTCATTTTTGGGATACCCGGTATATCGATTTCATGACAATCTGATTCAATTTACGTGAGTTATACATTGGACAGACTTACAGACAAACCGAATTAATATTTACTTTTCAACTATGTTGGAAAGTATTAACTTACAGACATTAAAAAAATTCTTGCAGGAGTGTTATGTATGATGTCAGGGGTTTTTTTACAGTGATTGTTGATTTTATTTTGAATTTCAAACAATAGATGGCGCTGAGAACAATAGGTGCTCAGTTCAGGCCCTATTTTTTGTACTCCGGGACTGATGGATTTTGAAATTCAATAACTTCCAAACGGTGACATATATTAAAAAAATTCTTGCAGGAGTGTTATGTAAGATGCCAGGAGTTTTTATGCTGCGATTCTCAGTTTTAGTTACAAATATAACCGATAGATGTCATTGCAAGCTATAGCAGCTAAATCATGGCTGGTTTTTACGGCTTCTCTCTTCTTCCATGCGAAAAATGGAGATTAAAACGTATTGAATGGATCCCGAAGTACCAAAAATCGGGTCTGGACTGAGCGCCTATTGCTTCCCAGCGCAATCTATTATTTAAAATTCGAACTAAAATCAAGAATCACAGTACAAAAACCCCTGACATCATACATAACCCTCCTGCAAGAATTGTTTTAATATCTGTCGCCGTTTGGAAGTTATTGAATTTTAAAATCCATCAGTCCTTTTTGGGACAATCAGTAGGTTGTCCATAAAAAATGTTCCAGATAATATTTATAATAGTATCATCTGTAAGTGTTGTAGAGTGTTGGTTCAAGGTCACAAATAAAGTGTAACCCTTAGATAAGCGCATGCGCGAATACTGCTTTGTTATTGACTCGCTTGCAAGGAAACATGAGCAAATGGCGACAACTGAGTGTAAAGCGTTATTGCTGGACTGAAGATTTAAAACCTGTTAGAATCATGCTATTTTTTTCAATTCCTACTATTAGTTCACACTCTCCCTATATTTATTTATTTATTTATTTATATATATATATCTTGTTCAAATTTTCATTCGTTAATAAAATACTTATTATTCACCCTATAAATTAAAAAAAAATTTTTTTTAACTTGTACTGGATGAAAATTGATGTTAATACCCTTTTTTTTCAAATATTAATTCAGTAATTAAATTTCAATTAATTAATTTTAGTTTTACATGGCAGACAAAATGGCGGTCATTGGTTATTGAAGCATTTAATGTATCTTCATATCTATAAGGGGGCTTACCATAGGGAGACCCTGTTCGGTCGCCATACCGCAAAGTTTGTTGCCAACTTGGCGATATATCGCCAAATTTCGCGACCAAAATGAGTCGCCAAAAGTGACGCCAACTTGGCGATATCTCTAATATTTCGCCAAATCCCCATAGACTTCCATTGTAAACTTACTTGCTTATAGAAAACCAACAAATTGAGGTATTTTAATGCAACAAAAACTAATAATAGCTTAAGGGATTCTATTAAATTTTTCTCTGATGACCTAAGTTGAAATTAACTTTAAAAACAAAATTTTCATATTACTTGTTTCTTTTGGAGCTTCATAAAAGGTCGTGTTTACGTTCCGCTTATAACTAATGATTTACCAGAGTTGAGACACAGAATTGAAGAGGCTGTTGCTTCCATTACTCCGGATTTGTTAATCGAAGTGTGGAAAGAATTGGACTTTAAGTTGGATGTTTGTCGTATAACTAAAGGAGCTCCTATTGAACATATGTAATAAAAACTAGATTAGTTTACATTCCATTTAATGTATGATTTGTTGTAAATACAGTCGAAACTTTTTTTTTCCGAAACTCTTTTAACCGAAATTCATTTTTAAAGCTTATCACATTCATTGCGTGTAAAATCCATTTTAAAAGCTTTTTTTAAAACGACAATATTCCTTCTGGGCAAACTGTCCTTTCCGAACTACGAGTACGTATAAATATTTTCGATCCCATTTCTTATAGTTCCTTTGAATTAACTTGGGCTCCCGTAAGCTGCGGAGTGAAACGAAGAAAATGAACAAATTAGCAATTCTGAAGCTTTTGAATGTTTTGCAAAAGGTTTGCCATGGCTGGAGCAGCAGAAAGACTGTGATACTGGCGAACTAATAATATTAAAAACTCCATGATAGAGCTTTAAAGCAAAAGCAAGCGAATCTGCGACAAACAAAACATCTTTTCAAATCCTTGTGATATATGCAAAGGTACTCAATTTCAAAATTAATATTCAGGTATTTTATTCTTGTTTCTATTTTGCTATTGCTTTATTTTTACTAAGCACTTGTTACAATAATAAGAAATATTGCATATATTTCACCTTAATCTTAAAATTGATTCATTCTCGATTATCCGAAAATTTCAATTTTCCGAAAGATGGACGGTCCGAATTTCTTCGGATAATCGAGTTTCTACTGTAGTTTAAATTAAACTATTATAATATACACCATTGAAACTAAATGCTCTGTTATAGACATCCTGTATAACATTTATAATAGTACGCTATGCACAATTTTATGTGTGTCTACATTCATATAAAATGCGCTGTTAAATTGCATATTCCTTACTATAATTAGTAATTGTATGTACTATTAAAATATATATATTAATTTATTCACAAAAACTAATGCGATTATGATTATTAATAAACTAAGTGTAATCATATCTGTGGCTTAAAACAATTTATTTCATAATCGTCTTGAAAAGGAATTGCATAAAAACCTCTCCTCTCACTGGCTAAGAAAAAAATTGTATTCATTCGTACATAGCGTCCTAAATTTTGGACGTCAGAAACATGCATAAAAAAACCCAAAGAATATAGAATTTTGCAATTTCAAAAAGCACGTAGTGGAGACCGGGGCTAGTAGGCGCAGTTTTTAGTTTTTGATTTTTATAAATTTTTTGTTTAAGTTTTTTAACAAATTTTAACTGCACTTTTAAAGAACAGACATTTGGCTATAAATACCCGCAGTTTTGAGTTTGTAGCTTTTGTAGTTTATGTTTAGCGGAAGCCTAAAGTGAAAGGAAAATTGTGCGCCAACCTACTCCGTTACGGGGCAAGTAGCCTATACCTATAGGGTAAGTTGGCACACGCTTTATAAAAATTTAAATGAAGCTCAAATAAGACACGAAGTTAAGCGAAATCAATTTCATTTTTACCAGTAAGTTTAGACAAAGGCGTTATAGCCCTACAATGTGAATTCTAAATTATACAGACATAAAAATAATGAATAAAACATTAACATTGAGTAACTTCTATCCTACTCTATATCATGATCAGAGTTACAGTTGCTACAAACAAAAAATCGAGTGTCTTCGTTTGGGCAAGCCTTGTGTGCCCAAAATCTTGCATTGCAACCACTTTTCTCGTTGTTTGCTGTTTTTCAAGCTACCAGCGCACAGCAAACACCGAGCTAACTTGCCCCGTGTTCAATGCGCCTACTTGCCCCATAATAAATTTCTTCACAAAAGGGATACGTATTCCTCTAAGCATAAATAATCTAAGTAAATCACATATGGGGTAGGTACAGTTAATTATACGCTAAGAAAAACTGCACAAGTTAAATCGCAAATATTAAGATAAGTATTAGAAATTAGAAAAAGAATGAAGCAACAAAAAATTACTTATGAGTGCAAAAAACAGAAAAATCGTAATAAATGTCCACTGCACATAGGTAACAATGCAAAACTACAATGAGGATTGTAAAAAGCAATAAGAAAGGTATTCTGTGACTGGTTGCGCAATCTATCCACAAACAGGCGATTTATGAGGACTGTGCCTACTTACCCCTGTAGCTACTAGCCCCGGTCCCCTATTTAACTAGCCCCGGTCTCCCCTATTTAACAGAAGGCTATAAGCTCAGATTATAACTCTTTTATTTCGATGTTTAATGAGAAAGATGCAAATAAACTTACTTCTTACATTTCTCCATCTTGAATAATGGAACATCTACAAACATCTAAAAAAAATTTCATTTAAAGCAAATAACTATCCCTTTTGTGCTATCATCTCTCGAGAATAGATAAAGGTATTTATAGATTGTATTTGGTGCAGTTTTCATGCTACAGGGGAGAAATTATACATATTTATTAAAATTCAGAGAGTTCTAAATATTGAGCGCTAGGTATAAGTTGGTTTATGATTTACAAAATAAGTAATAAATTTTAACCATTCTATGTATGGTGCAGCTCATTAGGTGAATACCAGTATAATTTTTCCTCTGACGTTATTAAATGAAGATTATTCTTTTAAATAAAAGCATTTTGTATCAGTTTATATTCATCAAATAAAACTAGAGTATGGCTACAAATTACACACATAATAAAACAAAATGTAGACGATTTTTAATAAAACTATAACTTAACAATAAATTATATATGTTCAATTGAATAAAATAAATTGCGCATTTAAGGATTAAGTCATAGATTTGTATCATTGTTTTAATACTTTCCAACATACAGGGCTAATACAAATGACAGACCCGATTTTAAAAAACCATATTTCCGAAACTACTGCACATATTACAATAAGTGATACATGAATTTAAAGAGAAATATACTAATTTTTTTTTCAGTTACAAATGTTCGATGTGTGACTCTTTTGTTACACGGCATACACCAATCTGTAATCGAGTTCGTTCCAAACATTTTGTAGCATCACTCTGTCAATGGTTCTGAAAGTTTCACAAATGCTTTCTTTAAGTTCTGAACACTTTGTTTTCGGCATTTGTGGTACATAAACAATGTCTTTGACACTGTCAGAACTTTAAGAAACTCATTTGTGCAGCATTCAGAACCATTGACAGAGTGATGCTACAAAATGTTTTTGACGAACTGGATTACCGATTGGACGTATGCCATGTAACAAGGAGGTCACACATCGAACATTTGTAACTGAAAAGAAAAACTTGGTATATGTCTCTTTAAATTCATGTATCACTTATTGTAATATGTGCAGTAGTTTCTGAAATATGATTTTTTTTAAATCGAGTCCATCATTTGTATTAGCCCTGTATTTGAAAACTGTTTATGAATTCCGCTTGTCTGTCTGTCTGTCTGCCTGTCATCTGCCCGGGCTCTAACTGAAATAAATACAGTCACATTGCCTTGAAATTCATACATGTTATTAGGGTTTACTATACATTAGGGTGGTCACAAGAAATCAATTTTTGAATTTTTTCCGGGGGACCCCCCAAAAAGTTGCCAATAGACTAGAAAACGAGAATGGCAAAGTTTTAGCACATTTGGATAATATTAACCCGTGCCTCATTGAGGTTAAAGTTTGAAAAAAACGTGATTTTTCGCAACAAAATGCTGTTTTTCCTTCATGAAATAAATACAATTGAACCTAAAAACATAAGTCAGGTCTCATTTTATAAAAAAAAAGCTTCGTTTTGAAGAACCACACACCATTTTATTTCTAAAAATGTATAAATTTAGACATATGCGCATTTTTCAGGACCAGACTTCACCCGAATCCTAAATATTGATTTTTATGAAAATGCGGAAAAAACATTGTAACATTCCATTTCATCTGATTTCCCCCTTTTGTTTTTCATTTTGTACATGATAAAGTACTAATTTAAAACAAATTCCAAAGAAAATGAAAAAAAAATCGAATTTTAAACTGAAAAAATTAAAAAAAGGTGGGGGTGCAAAGAAAGTATAAAAATTAGAACAAATATGCTCAAATGCATTTTATTATTAAAGTTGTGTTACAAGAAAGGAAGCATAGTAAAGAAAATAAATTATTATCCCTTACAATTGTCACATTAACCCTTTACAGTACAGAATAATTCTGTTCGTTAAATAATGAAATGATTGACTACACCTAAATTTACAAACAAGTAAGTTTGGAATTAAAATTAGGTAGTCTCGACATGGGACCACTGCGCCAGAAAGGATTAAGGTGGTAAATGGCTTAGATAAGGTGGCTTTTGAAGAATCTGGAAAAGTTTTTCTACATTCACATACAACTTTTAGCATTTATGTACTGTTTTTATTTTTCGTTTTTTGTTAAACAGGAATTGCAATCTCTGGTTAATTTTCTTCCCCTTTCAGCTGTGTCATTGACAATTTTAAAACCATTCACTGTTTTCTTGCTTTCAAATAAGGTTTATTTTCACACCATACACTGAGATCAGTATTTAAAAAATGCTTATTAATATAAAATCTCTTTAAAATGTTTATAATTTGAGATGAAACAAAAACATTGACTTTGTTTAATAAATAATCCACTTCGTTGAAAACTTTTGTTGCTTTTAAATTCTTATCATCATCATCATTTCTTCTTCAAATGACATTAATTTTACAGCCATGCTTATGTTGACTTTCTTTTTCCCAAAGTATCATCTAAAAATGAAAATGCAACTTGATCCAAGTTAAGATACCAAAGACGGTTTATCTTTTTAACGAGTGCTTTGTCTGCAACCTATTTATCAATTTTTCTGTAGTGAACAAATGATTTTATTATTTGCAGGTCTTGGATTGGGGTCCAAAGTGGGAGTGGGAATATTGAAGCACAATTTTACATAAATATTGATTAGAAATAAGCAAATGTCTCTAATACCTTCTTTTTCTAAATTTGTTATTGCGAGATTATCTATAACAATATATTTTGAGAGAATAAATTGCCTGTGCATCTGACATGATTAAAAGCACCAGGTGCTCTGAAAAAAGTCTTTTGTAGAAGGAGTCCTATAAAAATTAAACAAAGTTGGATAAACTCTTTATAATCATCCCTGAGCTGTTAATTTTTAAAAGGTCCTGTAAGAAAACTTGAAATTTCTTCTGAATTAACTATTTATATCTAGTATTTCATCTTCAATAGCATTTTTATATTTACTTTGGTTTAATTTAAACCACCCAATCAGAATTGTCTTTTTAAATATCTGGCTGGGGAGCAGTGATTATTCCCACTTTACAATCAAAACCAGCTTTTACGATAATTTCTAGATTATGGTGGCGACATGGTAAATACAGAAGACTTTTCCTTTAACAATTGCTATAGAAGAATGCAGGTTCCTCTGAGGTGACCGTTGTTTACTGCAATTGTATCAAAACATATTGCCTGGATTTTACCAACTTCCTCCACTCTTCAACTGCTGAAAATACAGCTTTCGCCTGAATTATTCCGATACTACTTTCAAGCTCTGGAACTCGTAGTAACTGTTCTCCATCCCCACAACTAATTAAAACTTCTATGCTTTCTACATTTTCTTTATTCAAAAAATGGTGAAGCAGTTTTCCATCCCAGTGAATAACAGTTCTCTCTAAACCGAAATTTTGATGATCTCAGTTCTTTGTTTATGAAATAGTTATTTGCGGAGTCGATTGCACTTCTACTTTAAATTAAAGTCTGTGGTTAACTGGTGGATGTACTCTAAATCTAGCAGCTTCTCTGGCGTTCAGTTTGATTTTGCGAATATTATAAAATAAAATGCATAAAACTTGACGATTACTTGGTAGCTTACTGTCGATGATTTGATGAGACAAGTGGCCAATTTAAAAAATCTTACATTTCTGCCATCATATCAAAAGGGGGGAGGGGCTTTACGGAATGTTTCGTCAATTGTAAAAATAGATAATGATAACAGGAAACAAAAACAGCCTTGTAATAAAAAGAGAAATTCAGAGGTTCAACTGCAACACAAATCGAGAAGCTCTTTCTTACTAGACACAGAACTAGATAACTAATAGTCAATTATAATTCGTGAAATATTTTTAAAGTTGCAAAAATTGTTCATTTATTTTTGCATATTAATGAAAATAATGCTAAAAAAATTATCAAAAGTAACAAAATTATTAATTTGTCGTTTTTCACTTATATTTCAAAAATGCAGAGTTTGAGGGAATGGTTCACGAGCTGACCTGAAAAATACTAATATTCATTAAATATAAGTTTTGATGAGAGTACAAGTTTAAGGCAACAACCGTTTCTATGAAATAAAGCAAGAATCAGGTTTCTAAGACAAATAGTTTTCACGTAAAGAAAGAAAAACGACAATTTTTTGCCAAAAATTGCAAATTTTCAAGACTTTAACCTCGATGAGGCACGGGTTAATTTTATTCATTTCAGTTGAAACTTTGTCAATCTCATTTTCTAACTAATTGGCAACTTTTAGGAGGGTCCCCCCGAAGAAAACGTTAAATTTTTTTTCCCATGTTGCTTGTGACCACCCTACTATACATGCTCGGTATGGAAGATGAAGTGTGTAGCATTTATGGTTCGTTTACAAGGCACTAAAAGACATTCCGTTCCATAACAGTCTCGGAAAAAAAATCGCTAAAAATCGTTTGCGGTGTACGTTAATGATATTACACTATTTTAAACATATTGAAATTTATATGTATCATTGAGGTGTACTAAAAGGCGCTTACTATATGGTATACATAAGTATTTATCGTTCATACACAAAGACATCAAAATAAATTGGCTACAGTTTTGTCTAGAAACAATAAAAGTTGGAAATCCTTTTTCACTCTTGGTTAATGTTTTTAAATTTGACTATTTTTTTCATACGAGAGTGTATCAATAACTTTTTGCCCTCATACAGAAATAATTGAGTGAAATTTATGAAATTGCTATACTGTATTAGTCCTTTTCTGTATCGTCACCTTGCACAGTAACACATTTCTGCAAATGGTATTTCAAAGAGAGAGGAGAGGATGTATTCCAGGAGGCGTGATACTAGACCCAAAGGGGCATTATTCTAACTTTTGCCGACTCCCACATGTGACATATTATTGGAAAGGCCTGTGACCACTTAATCATACTATGGACTTGCCGAGACCGTCCCCATAATTTTGTCCTCCTGGAGGCATGAATAGTGTCCTCAAAATTTAAAAAAGTGCCCCCCGGAGGTCAAAATTGGGAGGACAGGCTCGGGAGGTGCATAGCATGAATAAGTGGTCACAGGCCTTTCCAACAATATGTCACATGCAGGGGTCGACAAAAGTTATAAAAATGCGTAACTTTGGGTGTACTATCGCGTCTCCTGGAATACATCCTCCGCCCTGTCTTTGAAATATCGTTTGCAGAAATATGTTACTGTGCACGATGACTATATAGAACAGGACTCATGCAATGTTGCAATTTCATAAATTTCACTCAATGATTTCTGTGTGAGTACAAAAAGTTATTGATACACCAAGGCCGAGCGAAAGTTCTGAAGTAGATTTCCCTTTATTGACGGAAATTGCTGAATGGGAATTTTCAACTGTAGTATGACTTTAACTGATCTAACTTTTAGCATATTATGTAGTTTAAATACAAATCTATATATCATATACAACGCTGCACAAAAAACTCATATATGTTGATGGCAATTTCAAAATATTGATGGTAATTGTAGAAATGGAGTTTTAGAATGCGTTATGTAGTTACCAAATTGTTTATTTAGACCTAATTTTTCATTTTAATAGGCTGGGAAGTTTTGTTTCCGTATTCTCAATGTTTGAAAGTGATTAATATCCAATGCTGGACGCGTAATTATTCTTTTTCGTTCTTGTTATTCAGTACATAAAGAAAAAAATATATTTAAAAAAGATAAAGAAAAACTCTCCAACAAATATTTATATACAGTACATTTTTGAGATTATTTAAATAAAAACCTCCTTAACTAATTTTTATAAAGAAATAAACACTAATAAACGTTTTCTTTTAAATACTCTAAATTTATTCATAAAGCACTAATTTTTTTATTTTTTTTTTATTTTAGAAGAATTATTAGAATTTGAATCAGTTTGTTATGACAGTTTTACATACTATTTAACAACATAAATTTTCTAAAAATATTCAGTATTTTTCTCAATGCATGATATTAGTAAAAAAAGAATTGGTATTTTCTTCATCGTATTAAAAAAAAAAAAAAAAATACAAACATAGTATATGTTGTATGGAATTTTATCCTCGTCCAAAAAGGAAAAAGTAACCTTTTACGTAACATGCTTTAGAACCGAATTACTCATGAAAAATGTTATTTTTACGATATGGTAAAAAAACGCACAAATGCTAGAAAGACGAAAACTTTTTTTTTCTTTCGTTTTCAATTTCAGCGTCAACCAATACGACAGACAAAGGCTGCTCGCACATTTTTTAGATGTGTTTGTTTTGGTGTAAAAAAATCATCTTCATAGATAAATTATTTTTCACAGCTAATACGTTTTTGAAAATATAAATTCTCGTCTGAGAAATGGAATTTTCATGTACACATGGAAACTGCGCATTTATAGAACCGATGGATTGAAGCCTATGTTTCTGCACTTTCCGAAGATAATTATTTGTATTCGGTTATTAATGTAATTAACGCTGTAAAAGGCCTGTTTTTTCTATATGTAATACCATACACTGTTAAAAATATCCCTATAAAATTATGGGCAGAGGCCGGCAGCAGAGATTCCAGTCATAACCCGTATAAAAAACAATCCATGCCCATCATTTTGTGCAGTCCGTTTAACAGTATATAATGCACTTTAAAATAGAATAACACTTTACTTACTGTTCCGCAGCACGTAGCACGTTAGATAATCATCATAAAAACTCTTTTTTGTCGGGTTACAAAACATGTTACGGTCATGGTTAAGTGACATTATTTTTCGAAACACGACTAAACTGAAGGGTTACATCCTAGCAGAAGAAAATGTATGGTATCGTACCGTATTTTTGCTAGCAGGTGGACTAGAACTGTAAGAATATGTGGATTTCCCTTAATTTTCTAAGTCTATAACTCCTTGGGGACGAGCGGCACGTATACGTGCCGGATGAAGCGCTCAGAATCCTTGTTTTTCCTCACCAGTGAAATTTTACTGTAAAATTTGCCTTATTTAATTAGCGCATTTTCTCGATTCAAGAAGATATAAATTTCTGTTTTTAAAAATGGTGACAAAAGATTAAAAATTCCGTAAAATGCTCTCGTCCCGAAGGGGTTAACGGATAAGGCCACTTATTAAACGGATCAGACAGATTTTCATCAAATAAAGCTGTTGCCCGTGAAAATTGAAGCAAACGCTCATAAATTTACAGTTTTTTTCTGAGAGTATACTGTGTAATATTTCAGTAAATCAAGGAAAAATCGTATATGACTGTCTTCATATGGAAAAACTCTTACAAATAATGTACTCAAGAACAAAAATAGAATTCTTCGAATATTGTGAAGGTAAGATATTTTATGGGAAAAGAAAATACCCCAAGTGAAATGGCTTTTGCTAAATTGTTAAAACGCTCAGTTTCAACTATTAACAAAATCCTTAACGGTCTGATTTTAATTAAAAATAATCCAAATACTACAGTGTTCATCGCCTTTCTACACAACATATTGCTGAACAAAGAACACGATGCAGAATCCTTTATGAGAAGCATTTATCCGGAAAAAATGGAAAAATGTTTTTACTATAGATGAAGCTTGTGTCTATTTTAATGATTGTAATTAAAAGATATACATTTATTATCACCAATCATGAGAAACAAAACTTTAAAGATGGTTCAAAGTACCTAAAGGAAGTTTTACCGAAAGATTCATGATAGTTGCTGGCTTTGCATACAACGGCAAATTAAAAATATAGAGAGTGTGGAAAAATGTTAAGATCAACACCACATACTATCAGAAACATAATTTACACCCAAACATCACAGAGAAGAGTAGCCATATTTGGACTGCCGTCTTAGTGGCCGCTGTAATTTGCCATTAATTACAGGAAGAGACGCCATCTATCGCTAAAATCCTCTTATTACTCTCTAGCTCTTATTACTTCTTATTACTTATCAGAATGACGTCATATATGATTAGAAGAAGCACGTGCTGTTTTCAGACAATTTAAAAAAAACGAAAATTAGCTGTTTTGATCTAATTTTCCTCTACGAAACGTAAGAGAATACTTTAAAACTAAGGTAAGTTATTATATTTCCATATACATATCTAAATTCATGTGTTTATTGCGCATATTTTTCACGCGGATTTGTTTGCTTTCGCTTTTGTCCTCAGTCTTGAGATTATATGTTTTAAAAAATGCGCATTTTTCTTAATTGGACAAATTAGAGTTGCTTAAATTGGACGAGGTATGCGATCATAAATTTGAAAAGTAAGTAATGCATTTCGACTGCTGTACGCTTTGGACACATTTTTTTTAATTTTTAATATTTAATAGTGGATTTTTTTTTATATCTGGACCAAATTTTTTATACAGTTTAAGACTGTATGAACGTAAAAAAACATCTATTTTTTATGTTTATGCAAGATTTTTTGTTTGAAATTTCTTTTGTTTTGTAAGTATTTTTATTTATTTTCTTTGAATTCTTTATTCCTACGGAGCATTTGATTTGCAGTGTTGAATTTTGGCATTTTTCTCTTTGAGGATATTTTCGGAGATATTTCAGATTGACCGCAAAAAAGCTATAGCTATAAAACTCCGAAAAAGCTAAAGAATGACTAGAAATGTTATCTCCATATCCAAAATCAGTTAAGTAAAAGTACAAAGGGAGTCAAAAAACAGCTGTGTTATCATCTTCGCTATATAAAGTAAACCTTGAAATGAAAAAAAAAATAATAAACCCACAACAACAACAAAAGAAAGCTCTCAAAGCACAAAGGCAATTGGGATATTAAGTTATAAAAAATATGCGTAATTCAATTGGAAAGAAAATGATGGGAGGGAAGAATTACAGACATCAGTTAAAGAAAATATCTGTTGCAAGAAAAAGCCTAATGATTCAGGATATAGAAAGAAAAATCAAGACAGTGATGACTGATTTTGCCTAATTTTTAAGAAAAGTAAAGTAGCAGGAATGATTCAGTGTTCCGATTACCAAATATGATCCCATGTTGTGTACGCTGGAGTAAAAATGAACAAAAAAAAATTCAAGTATAACCCTTGCATCACTTCGTACATGATATTGGAGAAACTGGCAATTAGTTCCGTAATTTCTATTCTTAATTACTTATAACTTTGATACACATTTTGAATAAATTTTGATTTAAAACAAATACTCTTACTTTCAGACATTTGATTTCATTGTATTTCATTGCTGTTGTTTTGTTGTATTATCTCATTAGTCGCAAACTTTGTTTTTAATAAAATTATTTATAATCCCTACTCATTAAAACAGCCTAATACTGTTTGGTCCAAGTTAGGAGACTGGGGGTCCAACTTATGCGACCAGTCGCGGAATTTGAACCACTTTTGACAAGTTTTTCAAATTAAATTAAAACTTAAGGTTTTCCAAAATAAATTGGCCTAAAGATTTATTTAGTTAGTAAATGAACATATTGACCATATTATCGTGATATTTTGCAGGTATTCTAAAAATGGAGTGAGTTACACCTGAAAATAACTGCAGTGATCCAAATTCGGCAACTCTCCTCTAAATATAAAATATCATCTCTTTACCATTAGTATCATCAATCTGTTGAACCGATCTAGATAATCCAATCAGCCGCACATCACAGTCCATTGTTAATTACCTGGGAAAAAAAAATGTGAGTACCACGAAAATTGACTAAAAAGTCTGCGAAAACCTTCTGTATCAAAAAATCAAAATTACACAAACTTCTATAAGTCATTGTCCCATTTCTACTGGAATATATGTATGTACCATACATTTCGCATATTTGACAACAATTATAATACTTAAAAGAGAGGACAAAAGGGCTTTGAATGTTTACCTGTGGAAACATTCTGACATTTGAAGCTACGTTACAAATCCCTTATGTAATAAATAATTTAAAGTTGACATTCGCAAATTTAAAATCATCCAAGAATGCTTTTTTTACTCTCAAAAAATTACATTTTCACTTGAATAACGTTGAATAATTTAAATATCCAGAACTGTTTTTCCCTCTTAGAGAATTTTAAAAAAAATAACAAACTACTAATTTAAAAGGTTTCACCGTGATGAAAAATATGCATTTTTTAATCTTTAAGAGTACCTTGAAAAGAGTTGTACTTCTCAAGATGTTACTTATATTTCAGTATATTTTTTTCTATTTTTAGTCTATCCTTAAATTAAGTAAAAGAGTTGACTTCATACATAAATCAATCAGTTTAAAATTTTTAAAAGCATTCTTACTGCTGATGAAAGGATTTTACGTTGTAGAATAAGGTTTCCTTTTTCATCGAAGTATCTTACTTTACGGTCTTTATAAATAAACTTAAAGTAAGGTTGTAAATCATGTGTATTGTTCTTCGTTCCTAAAACAATTTAAACAATTTGCTTCATAAAGAACACCCGGGTATTTAAATGAGCACTTGTCGTGTGCAACGATTTTTGACTACCAGTATTTTAGAACGGAAAAATTTGACTTATTTTATGGGAGATATCACATCAACACTATTAAAATCCGTGCGTGTATCTATGTAACATCAAAAACTCGGAAACCACAGGGTGCGAGGCTACGAAATTTCGCATACGGGTTGCTAGTAGGGGGGGTGGGGGGGCATGAAAGATTGGAGAAAAAAATTCGAAAATTTGAAATAGTTTTTTTTTTTATGTTTTTGGCGAATGTTTGCCATTTTTATGAACAAACCCGTAACTGCGCGATATCTAACCAATGTGAGATATACATAGTATTCGTACGCCACGCTCCAATACTAAGAAGCTGAAAAGGGTATTACGATAATTCCTTTACCTCAAATGCAAATAATTTGACATATACATATTACGTACGCTACGCTGCAATACTAAGAAGCTGTAGAAGATATTACAATAATTCTTTTACCTCACATGCAAATAATTAGAGATTATTTAATTGAGGGGAAAAATATTTCTTATTTTACATTTTCTGTATGCGGGGACGGGCGGTAATGTCTTCGGAAACGCAACTTTGTCCATAATTTGTATAATTTTAGATTGTCAGGAAGTGGTTTAAATATCGATTGCAAAATTCCATATTTACATACAAAACCCAGGTTGGATTAAATAAATAAAAAAGAAAAGTGCCCAGCTAAACTGATGGCATTCAGCTCACAGGCTATTCACACTAATTGTATATTATACTCTTATTTTAAAGAATAATGCCCCTCAAAAAAATAAGTGAGGGGGAATTAGCCCCCGTTTCCCCCTTTATACTTAACCAGTGAACCTCCAAATCTAATCAGGGAAGCTCCTTATCATAATAAACCCGTATACCAAATTTGGAGCAAATCGAATAATCCTGCAAAAAAGAAACATTTATCTAAATTAAGGGGGTGGACTAGCCCCCCTTTATCCTTAACCAATGAATCCCCAAAACGAATCAGGGAAGCTCCTTAACATAATAAACCGGTATACCAAATTTGGAGCAAAGCGAATCATTCTGCATGAAAAACCCGTTTATATAAATGAAGAGGGGTGGACTAGCCCCCCTTCCCCCTTTATCCTTAACCAATGAACCCCCAAAACTAATCAGGGAAGTTCCTTAACATAATAAACCGTATACCAACTTCGGAGCAAATCGAATCATTCTGCATGAAAAACGCGCTTATCTAAATTAAAAGGGGCGGGCTAACCTCCCTTTTCTCCCTTTATCCTTAACCAGTGAACCTCCAAAACTAATCAGGAAAGTTCCTTAACATAATAAACCGGTATACCAAATTCTGAGCAAATCGAATGATTCTGCATGAAAAACCCATTTATCTGAATTAAGGGGGGGGGGGGGGGAGGACTAACGCCGTTTTTCCCCCTTTATCCTTAACCAATGAACTCCCAAAACTAATCAGGGAAGTTCCTTACCATAATAAACCGGTATACCAAATTCGAAGCAAATCGAATGATTCTGCATGAAAAACCCATTTATCTGAATTAAGGGGTTGGACTAACCCCGTTTTCCCCCCTTTATCCTTAACCAATGAACTCCCAAAACTAATCATGGAATCGCCTTATCACAATGAACCTAGAAAATTTTTTTGAAGCAAATCGGATGTTTTTATCAAGAGTTATCGTGTTACGTACATGCATACATACATACATACAGAACGGCGGGCACATTAGCTCTCGGGCTTTGATAGCCTGTGAGCTAAAAAGTGCAATAGTTCTTCGGGAATAAAGAAAAAACGAATGTTTTTTCATAAATACGAGTGTGTATCAATAAGTTTTTTTCCCCCCCATAGAAACAATTGAGGGAAAATTATGAAATTGTTACACTGTATTAGTCTTTTTAGGTGCGTTCGTAATTATATAAATACGTAGCACCTATAGTCGTCGTTCAGTCCGTCTGTCCGCCAGTCTGTCCGTCGGTCCGCATATAACAGAGCAAAAACTAGCCAACCGAATGATCTGAAATTTTAAATATATGATTGTTGCAAAAGTTTGTCGAGCCATTTCAAATTTTATGAAAATCGGATGTATAGTTTAATGGCAGGGATAATCAAAAGTTTTTCTTTACAATACAGCCAATGGGGAAAATTATTGCAAGTGCATTTTAATGCTGTTACAGCCTTCCGAATGGTCTGAAATTTTAAATATATAATTGCTGCAAAATTTTGTCGAGCCATTTCAAATTTTATGAAAATCGGGTGTATAGTTTAATTACAGGGATAATCAAAAATTTTTCTTTACATTACGGCTAATGGGAAAAATTATTGCAAGTGCATTTTAATGATGTTACAGCCTTCCGAATGGTCTCAAATTTTAAATATATGATTGTTGCAAAATTTTGTCGAGCCATTTCAAATTTTAGGAAAATCGGATGTATAGTTTAATAACAGGGGCAGTCAAAATTTTTCCGTTTTATTACAGGGAATGGGAAAAAAATTATTGCAGTGCATTTTAATGATGTTACAGACTATGCACTTATGAAGTGCAAAAAAATATACATTCAGTACAGTATGGGGTGCAAAAAATAATTATAAAACTAGCTATAGTACGAACGCACCACATTTGCCACGTTTGACGAGCAATTTCCAACTTGTTCTATAACGTCACCGTTCATAGTAACACATTTCTGCAAACAGTATTTCAAAGAGAGGGGAGAGGATGTATTCCAGGAGGCGCGATAGTAGACCCAAAGAGGGTCATTTTTCTAACTTTTGCCGACCCCTTGATGTGACATATTGTTGGAAAGTCCTGTGAACACTTATTTATGCCACGCACCCCCCGAGACCCTCCCCCAAAATTTGCCCTCCGGGGGCGTGAATGATGCCCGCAAAATTTAGAAAAGTGCACACCGCAGGGCAAATTTGGGGGTCGGAGCTCGGGAGGTGCATATCATGAATAATTGGTCCCAGGTCTTTCCATCTATATGTCACATGCGGGGGGTCGATACAACCGCACCGCCTTCTATAATACAACCTCCCCCTTCTCTTTGAAATACCCATTGCACAAATGTGTCACTCTGCACAGTGACTATAGAGAAATGGACACAAAAAATGTAGTAATTTCATAAATTTCACCCAATTATTTCTATGTGAGAACAAAATCTTATTGATATTCCGTCGTACATAACAAATTATATATATTCTCAGTAATTCTAGCTTGAACGTGTGTTTTTTCTTAAGTGACATCCTTTTTTTTTAACAAGTTACAATAACAAAAACATGCATTTATTGACTTTCTTCTTTTGTGTCAGTACTTGATGGGGATCAAAACCACTCTCGATTAACCTTAATTACCTCCTGTCCTGATAGTCCCTGCAATAGGGGATTTTACCTGGCAAAATTAATGGTAGTTCTGGAAATCGACTTACTTTAAATTTTTTGGGTCGCTGAATCCTAATTTGTAATTTTCCACCAAAATTTTCCCCGGCAACCCCCCCCCCTCCCCAAATTTTGGTAAAATATCCCCCAAAAAAGGTTTTTATTTAAAAAATCAATTTTTTTATTGTTTTAGGTAAAAAGTATTTAGAAATTTAGAAAGTAGACAAAATTTGCAACTAATGAGATATATGGCATAATGACGTAGGATGTATGGGGAGGGGGTTCTGCCTGGGAAAATGCGCCGCGGTGCCGCGTGGACTAAGTTGCGCAATCCCACTTAACCACTCACATTGTTTATATTCGACTTCACGTCTCCCCTGCGAACTTTCGCTATAAGGATTACTTTAAGCTTTTTAGGTAGCTGAATCCTAATTTTTAACTTCCCTCCAAAATTCTCCTCCCGACCCCCAACCCCCAAATAGTTGTTTTTAAATTATTTTTTTTTATTGTTTTACGGGAAAAGTAAGTAGAAATTCAGAAAGTAGACAAAATTTGCAGCAAATAGGATACATGACATTATGACGTAGGATGAACGGGGAGAGGAGGGGCTGCCTCGGAACATTTCCCGCGCGCTGTTCTCAAGAACAATTTTTTTTCAAAAAACAACTTTTTTGTGGGGTTGCCCGGTGAAATTTTGGTGGGAAGTTACAAATTCGGATTCAGCGACTCAAAAAACATAAAGTGAGTTGAAATCCAGAACAAGCATTAATCTTGCCAGGTAAAATCCCCAATTGCCTGGACTTGCATAATTTAGTGCACGTAGCGCTGCAGTGCACATTTAGAGGCAGCCCTCCCTCTCCCCGTTCATCCTACGTCATAATGTCATGTATCATATTTGTTGCAAATTTTGTCTATTTTCTGAATTTCTACATACTTTCCCCCTAAAAAAATAAAAAAAATTAATTTAAAAACAACTATTTTGAGGGTGGGGGGCGGGTTGAGAGTTGAGAATTTTTTTGGGGGGAGTTCAAAATTCGGATTCAGCGACCCAAAAAACTTAAAGTATATCTTATAGGGAAAGTTCGGAGGGGAGACGGGAGGGCGAATGTAAACGATGTGAGTGGTTAAGTGGAATTGCACAACTTAGCCCACGCAGCACCGCGGCGCATGTTCCGAGTCAGATCCTCCCCCCCCCCTCCCCCCGCCAAATTCATCCTACGTCATAATGTCATATATGTCATTTGTTCCAAATTTTGTCTACTCTCTGAATTTCTAGATACTTTTTCCCTAAAACAAAAAAAAATTGTTTTTTTTAATAAAAACCTTTTTTGGGGGGCATTTTACCAAAATTTGGGGGATTTGCGGGGGGAAATTTCGGTTGGAAGTTAAAAATTCGGATTCAGCGACCGAAAAAACATACAGTAAGCATTTTTCCAGAACTACCATCAATTTTGCATGGTGGAGCCCCTATACGATCTCTATTGCCTGGACTATAAACTGCATAAAAAATAAAGTATATCCGACAGAAAAAATTTAAATAATGTTTCATACGTACATACAGGAATTTACGCTTGTTTGTGTGTTGTCAAGTTTCTTTTATTATAAACACCTTTCAGAATATACGAATTACATTAAACTGTATTCAACTTTCAAAGAAAAAACTTTAAATTACCTCATTCCTTGTCTGAGTTCTTAATGGATTCTAAAACTTTTATCTTTTAATTCGAAGGGCTTTCTTTCTTTAATTAGATAAGACGCTTAAAAGAGTTTTATTGCCAATGTATATTTACTGATCAAAACAGAAAATTTCCCATTTAAAATATATTTATCTACTTTTCAACAACTTAAAGGACTTTTCTATTAAATTAATTTTTTTTTGTTACCACGATGCTTTAAGTGTTTCAAAACAAGAATCACATAATTTTAATTACTTTTAATCTTGATGAAAATGAAGGGAAAAAAAGAAATTTATAGGGAACTTAAATGTTTATTATTTTGTTATCACTAGATTGCCGATTATATTCACTTGTACATTTGTATATACAATTGTCTATTTTAATGCTTTTTTCCACATAAATTTACAAAGCATAATAAAACTCCACAAAACTTGTAACAACACCGGCAAAGCCGCTACTTAAAAATTCAATCGTATTCAGAAATGAGTTTTAAATTTAATTAATTAATTATTTATTATTTATTTATTTTAATTTATTTTAATTATTATTTATTTATTTATTTATTTATTTATTAGTCCTTTATTTAAAACAAAATTGGGAAAGAGGATGATAGAGAGCCTTCCAGATTTTTCCTAAACTGTGTGGCGGTTAAGAAAGATAAATCATTACTCCAACTACTAAGACATGTTCGAACTTCAACTTACACAAATAGTTTCAGATACTTCACCGTTGACAGTAACTTCCTTAATGGGACCGGGTAAGCTCTATCTCCGCCATGTTAAAATACACTAACTTTATGTACCTTGTCCTCAGAAATGGTGAAATATATAGAGGTCTAGAAATTTTAGAGTAGTTTGAGTAACATGCTTTGAGTATTTTAACAAACTATTTTATTTCTATGTGAACCTGAAAATTAATTCTTAATTATTTATTGAAAGGCATTTTTAAATTAGCATTTTTGGTAAGATTTCACTGCATAAAATAAATAATTCTCAACAAATCATTAAATATCCGTGTTAAAGCATGCATTATAACATAATAAAATTATTTTAAAAAATTCAGTTTTTATGTTTAATAGATATTGAATAAAAGGAACCCAAACATGAAAAATCCAAGTTTTGAGAAAAAGTCAATTAAATGTTTAAATGTCCACTAAGCTGTGAAGTACTCTTAGAAAACATGAATAATTCCAACACTTCTTTTTTTAATATATAAACATGTGTGACACGTCGTTAGAAAGATAAAAGTTTAAACTATTTAATGATATAAAAAAAGTAAAAATCGATTTTTTCTTCAAATTTCGCTTACCTGGTCCCCTTAAACTACTACACTTTTTTCAGCTAAAAAGCTAAACTTTAGCACAATTTTCAATTTAAAAATGTGAAAAACCTTTGGTTGTTGAGAATATTTCAATAAATGTCGTAAAATTATATTGCAATAAATATTATAAATATTGCGATAAATATTAATTCAACGGTAGTGCAAAAACTTCTTACCAAATGCCAAAGATGATAATCCAGACTTCACTTTACAATACGTGGCGGGAACACCTACTGTACATTTCCTGACGCAAGGTCTATTTTTCTCCTAGAGACGGACATGATCCAAATCCGAAGACATTTATTAGTTTCGCCGTATATACTCTACAGACTAATCTACGAACCTAATTTCAAAAAATGAAAGCAAAAACAATCAACTTTAGACTCCAGGAGATTTAAATATACCTAGGAAAATTAGAGTAAAATAGAATAGAGGGATTTCTGATGCGCCACACTGGTTAAATGTTTGACATAGCGCTGAAACTCAAAATACTGGAGACTCTTTATAAGGAGTCGCTAGACCATCCTTAAACTCTTTTTTAACTCACTATTTTTATCTAAATCTTTCATTCTTATGATTATGCTTAAACTACCTTTAACTTATATTACTCTCGGATTACCCTATCAAACATTTACAGCCTTTTTCTTATTTTTCTTTTTTTCCTTATATTTTAGCACATTTGTGCAATGGCTAGACTTGTATTCATGGCTCCTCTCTGACCTGATAAACATTTACTTATATACAGGGAGTCCAGTAGCACTGCTACTGTGTATTCCATCAAAATTTCACCTATACAATCTGCTTTTAATAAATAAATTAATATTAAATATAGCATGTTAAATTTTCTATAAATTCCTTTATAATTCTTTACAGCGTTTTATCTTGCACTATATTTCTATTTTTAGTGTCTTAAGATACGGATAATTGTAAAATTGAACGCATTACAGGGTGTATCTGTAATGCTTCAACAAACTTAGGGGGATGACAGTACTCATCAAGACGAACAAAAAATGCAATGGAATATGGGGTCGCAAACCACTTATTGAGTCACAAATACAGGGTTTTTCACCCTAACAGAAGTCGGTAATAATTTTGCGAAAAATTTAAATATTGCAATAAAATTGTAACAATATGTAACTTATTTTGTATGAAATGTGATAACATCACAAAAAAGTGGTAGAAGTTTCCATTATACGCGCCGGCAGTATGTATTTGACGCTCCGCATTTTGGACTGTGATGATCAGTTCATATGATGTCATCGATTGTGTGAGTACCCTGTTTTTCCAGAACTTTTTGTGATGTTATTAGATGTGAGCCATTTTTATTGCAATATTTTTAATTTTTCGCAAAATAATTACCGACTACAGTATACGACTACAAACACCCTATATTTGTTACTCAATAAGTTGTTTACGACCCCATGTTCCATTGCATTTTTTGTTCGTCTTGATGAATACTATCATCCCCGTAAGTTTGTTGAAGCATTTCAGATACACCCTATATAACACGATATTTTTTGTTAGGACCAAAAGAACTATATTGTTTTATCTGTTATAGCATGAAGGAAAGTACATTGTTGTAGTATATATTGATATAAACTATCAATTATGCTTTTGTATTATAACATTTAAATAAAGCCGTAACTTCGTTTACAGGTGAGTGGCCCTTTATTGAGAATTGAATGTTCACATGCTGTAATTTAACTGCATATTTGGTGTTTTTTTTATTGATAATTACGTTCATATTTCTGCAGCTTTTAACTGCCTATTGTCCCATTCTTCGTATATCATATAGCGAAAATGAGGCAGGAAAGAATCGACAGAAGGAATGGGATTAAACTATTTTAAACCAAAAACTACTAATTATTTTCTTTAACTAAATTAAAATAAAGTTTAATTTAAAAACTACTAATTATGAACTTTAAAAGTTCTCTGCTTACTAAAATGGTGAGAAATAATAATGCAGATGTTAAAAATTTAAAATATGCATTTCATTTAAATTTCGAGTACTTTCGGTCTGCATCCGTAGCCTTCGTTCATTAACGGCCGTTCCATTCATTCAAATATGTCACTTAGTTCACATACGTCAGTTTGTTTTAAATGGTTAGCCAGTATTTATTTATTTATTTATGCCTAAGAAGAGCAAGATCACCAGATTACTAGGATCTGGTGTAGAAACTATGGTAGCCAGTATTGTGCAGTTTGTGATTATATCAAGGTGAGATTTTGCATTTCGTTTTATGATACTGCTAATTATTTTCTTTTAAAAAATTCATGGAGTGCCCACAAAAAAATTAATATACGATACAAAATTTCCAGCTGTATTATTAAAAATATTTTCTCTTTGAAATGTTTCAGTCTTACAGATCAAAAGTGAAAGTATAAACCTTGCCATAATCTGTATTTTGCCATCATTTCGTAAAGCAAAATAATGAACTGTTAACTCAATTCTATGTATAGTGTGTTTAATGTCACTAGTCAAAATAAGCCTAAAATTCAACATGTTTAACGAGATAAGCCACATACTATATATGTACTACCTGGAGAAAAGAATGGGGTACTGAAAGAGATGTAGGTATGGGATGAGATTGGAGATATGGGGGATATTGTATTTCTTTTATCTGTGTTTCCAGACAGCTACAAATATTAAAATTATTAATTTTAATTTTTTTTCTAATACTGAACACTTTTTTGTAAGATCAATTTTGTAATAAATTTAATAAATAAATTCACTGCTTACTTTCGAGGTATGAAAAGAAGATCTTTCAGTTACAAATGTTTCTAATCTTGAAGATGCAATTTTTATATAAAAAATAGTAATAAATAAAGCAATATTATGTTTTTCATTTCACTTATACCTATATTAGTATCATATTCGTTAAATGTAATATCAGCATACTATATTACTCTACTTACATTCTCCTGACGCAAATGAAGAATTTCAAAAAATCTGAAAATTAAAAAAAATTAAATAGTCTGTCTTATCATTTGTTATACTAGTTTCAGATAAAGCTGAACATTATCATGCCACAATTGTACTAAAAACTGAGAAGAATATAATGTGTCAGATAATGCTAAACATTATCATAGCACAATTGTACCAAAAACTGAGAATAATATATTGTGAAAGAAATGTTTTTTATGGAACTATTTTTCACCTGTGCAAAAACAAGTACATGTGTATGCATTATCTCATAATCCTTTTTATTTTCTGCCTGTCATATATATTTAGGGTAGGGGAGTACACACTGAGACATGGTATACAGTAAGACAGCAGCCACTTTGACATGTAGTTGTAACTTTTTCTTCAAGCTGGCACACACACATAACGACCTCATCTCATGCAACACGTGGATGTAGTTTCGTCACTTCAGTTACTGGTCCGACAAAATAGTAAATAATTCCTTATTTTATATTGGTTAAAGTTACATAAACGTTTATTTTAGAGTTTATGTCCTTGAATATGACATATATATACTTAACCAAACCTAGCTATATCTAATAATAAACTATTTCGGCAAAACGACATAAACTTTTTAAGCGATGAAATTCATGTAACAGATGTGGCATCCATTTTGTTACAACGTAACGAAAGTACACAGTGAGACACACAATTGTGGTTCACAGTGAGACGTGTCTTATTGTGTTCCTACTATGTGGTTTTGATGTTCAAAAAGTTATTTATTAATAAAAGAAGGTTTCTCTCTCTCTATCTCTCTCTCTCTCTCTCTCTCTTTCTCTCTATGTGTGTAGGCGTGCGATGGCTAGGGAAATTTACTAAACGTAAGAGGATGAAAATTTGCATGAAGATACCCAAAGGTCTGCCATTGTCCACCCGAGGCTCATATTTTTAATATTTTGAAAATCTAGAAATATTAATTAGAAATCATAAACTGCAGAAAATTATTGATATAGCGTAAAAATGTAGGATTTCTGAAAATATATACATTGTCTCACTGTGTACTACTTGTGGTACACAGTAAGACCATTTTCGAAACTCCGTTATGCTACTTCTGTGCTTTTATAAATAACTTTTTAAAAACCATTTATACATTAATGTGTAGCGCATTTGTGTAGCTTAAAGATGTAGCAAAAAAATATTTCAAAAGAATAAAAATCGTCGCCATTTGTAAAGTAATAATAATTTTCGTCTCACTGTGTACAACCCTCCACTATATATCATTTGTTGTAAAATGTACAAAAAAGTAAATTCTTTCAATTCTTTGTACTGCCATTTGAAAGATTATAAAACTTCTCTTGGAGTACGAGGGCTGTATGATAAGTACCTGGCCTTGACAAGAAAAACACATTTTTATGTCAAAAATGTATTTTATTTTGAACATAATCTCCTTTTAGTTAGATTCACTTAACCCAACGTTTTTCTATTTTTTCTATTCCCTCTAAAAAATACGATTTCTCCAACCCTTCAAAAAAAGCGTTTTTTTTCAGCAATAACCTCATCGTTAGAGCCAAAATATTTTCCATCGAGCCGTTTTTTCATATTTGGATATAGAAAATATTCTCAGGGGCTAAATCTGGCGAATATGGTGGATGCAGAAGCAGTTCGTATCCTAATTCATAGAATTTTGCCATGGCGAGGACACAGGTGTGCACGCATGCATTGTCTTGATGAAAGATAATTTTTTTCTTCGCCAAATGCGGATGTTTTTCTTTCACAACATGGTTGAAACTATCCAATAAGTTGGAATAATATTCTCCATTAATCTTTTTACCTTTTTCAAGGTAATCTACGAGAAATATGCCGCATGAATCCCAAATTACTGTAGCCATGGCTTTGTTTGCAGATAAAGTCGCTTTAGCCTTTTTTGGCACAAGTTGGCCACGAAAAACCCACTGTTTGGACTGTTCTTTAGTTTCTGGTGTACAGTGATAAATCCATGTTTCGTTAACAGTTATGAATCGATGCCAAAAATCATTTGGATTTCACTTTAACTTCATCAAACATCATTTTGAAATTGGCATACGAGTGTGTTTAATGTCAATAGTGAGCAATTGCGGCACCCATTTTGCGGAAAGATTTTTCATATCCAAATTTGTTGTTAAAAAATTTTACACCCATTCAGTTGAGACGGCCATAGTCTCAACAATCTCGTGCACTTTCACTCTCTTATCGTTTATCACAATATCATGGATATTTTCAATCATTTCTGATGTCGTAACTTCAGTTGGGTGACTTGGACGTTCTTCATCAAAAATGCTTGTACGGCGCGTTTGAATTCAGCTGTCCAGTATTTTATGGTTGGTAACGAAGGTTCATAGTCCCCATAAACTTTTCTAAGTACCGCTTTAATCTCATCAATTGTTTTCTTTTTCAAAAACAGGTTTTTTATCACTGCTCAATATTCAATTTTTTTTTCATTTTTGAAATATTGCCAAAGTTGTTTTATTCAAATGGCTTCCACTCACAAACTAAACAACTTAGTGACTTGGCAAATGGCCAGATTTGATGTGAAACTTTTCTTATTCTATATGTGAACTTTTTCTAAATAAATCCTTCTTTAAATTCTAGTAGCACCATCTCTTGCCGAGGCCAGGTACTTATACTGCCCTCGTAAATGTAAACATTATCGGTTTTAACAAGAACGACTGAAAAAGTAATTTAATCCTGAAGATCATTCATACCCGATTACAGAAAATGTTCTATTTAAATCTTATTTAACTATAGAATATTTTATTAAAAAATCATTTTTCCTTTTCCATAAAAAAAAATCCATATTTATTTAATTTATATAAAAATAACCTTTTTCTACGAAATCGATGTTTTGTACTGAAATTTAAAAAATATATATTCATGTTCTACGTAAAATATTAAGATTGTTACAATGTCTTTACACAATTATTTCTTCTAATTTCACTCAATAATTTATGTATTTACAACACAGTCTTAATTACTCAGGATTTTAAATGATATGAATGAAAATAGTTCATTACTAAAATATAAAACGCTTTCACACAGGCATAGATTTATGTAAGTGTACGTGTTTTCAACATTTACAAGCGTTAAAGTCACTTTAGAGCGTGGTAATAGTTAAATTACTAAACTAAGCAAAGTCATTTAGTTTTAAACAGCGTCGCATTTTTAACAAGTTATAGAAGAAAACCTGCATTAAATGGCATCTTTCGTTTATCTCACAACTTGATGTATTTCGAAAACAGGATCAAATAAGCTTAAATTACTTTCTTCCATCAACTACATCAAATAAATAAAAAATAACAACATAAAAATTTAAAATGAAGCTTCACACAGAAACACGAATTTATGTGTTCCTTTGACTTGTCAAGTTTCAGTTACTTTAATCACGTTTGTAAAATTACTACTTTCAATTGTTATTTTTCAGCTTGCAAAGTAAAAATATAAAACTACATTTTTCTGTGGTTTAACATTATGTAAAACTTTCTTGTCTCAAACTCGTATAGATTAATCATAAATGCATTGATTCTTTAGTGACATAAGCCATATAAAAATGGTTTACAGCCAAAATATATATATACTGATGGGGACAAAAAATGTTCTCTTTAAAGCTCATTTATTTCTTTTACCATAACTTACAGAAAATCTGGTATAAAATACTTCTTTACTTTATATTAATAATTTTCTTTACTTTGGATTAATATTTTATGTATTTCAAAATTTGAATAGTTTAAATTTATTTACAATTTGTCTAAACTGCATGAAAAAGCATTATAATTGTACTGTTTGTTTTTCCGAAAAAATTCTCTAGATGGCAGCACAATAATTTACAGATTAGTTAATCTCCACGTCATACACTTTAAAGATTTAGTGTTTATGATTAGTCTATCACTTATTTGTGTTCGTTTTGCATGTTTTATATAACTAATATTTGAGATAATATAACGGCCAACGAAAATTTTTGGAGTAATGTTATTATTATATATTACACGAAACACGAATATGTATATGCTTGAATCTGCTCATATTTTTGTTGTTTTAATAGCCCTTTTTCAACTACTGCTTCACATATAGTGATTACAATTCCGATATTCAGGATCTTAATCCTGATGTAGGAAATGAACCCGCATTTGACCATAAGTATCCACATATATTACTCCATGTCACATCCCGGGATATTTCGGATTGAGAAAAACCAGAGATCTATCAATCCTTTTTTACGAAAATTGTAAAAAAAAAATATCTAAATATTAGAAGAATCTGTCCCACAAAATTTCCAAATAACAGCTGCTTCAAATTGTCTACCGAAGGATTGGTGCATTTCATTTTACATAAAATACGCATTTTCCAATACTTTCCACATAATGTTTTTCAGTAACAGAAAAAAATTAGATTATGTCACTGACGGTGATGTTGAGAATACGGTTTGAAATTGCTTTTAGGTATTATAGATAATGTATTTTTTTTTATTTATATTGTATTGGTTATATTTGACACGGTGTTTCAGCATGGGTTAACTGACTCCATGGGTTTTAATTTCTGTGTGGACTTGACTGTTTTATTCACCTTGATCTTATCATGCTTTTTGGATTCCATGTGCGGGAATATATTTTGAGGATCTGCTGGGAATTATTCGGTATGTTTTGTAAGATTTCTATTGCTATAAATTGGATATTTGATGGGTTGTAGTTTTTTTCCATTTCGTTTCATTTGATTGTGTTCTGTTTTCATCTTGGGGCTATTCTTTTGGTTATATTGGTTGTTTGAGTGCAGGGGGCAAAATTTTTCAGCTTATGGCTTTTTTCTCACAGAGAACAACCGATTTGCTTATATCATTGAATTCTGTACTCTTGAAAACGTAATTCAATATATAAGTTTTTCAATTTCGTTTGGGGTCCATGTTATTTTTTTTTTCTTCCGTGTTGGTCCTTGTAATTGGGTATGGGGTATTTATTTTATACATGCAGTTCTGTATTGTTTGTTTGTGGCGCACTTGTTGTCAATCATTCACAATATTGCGGTTTTTGATGATGGTCGGTAATGTTTAATTAATGGTTATATATTAGCATTCAAATTATTATGCTGCATTTGTGCATGTAATTATGAATGTAAGCTTTTTATGATGTTTTTTATAATGATATCTTTTCATTTTGAATGAACAATTCATTTTGAATTATTTTTTCCTTAATATTGGTATCTTATATATATTTATGTATACCTAGGTAGCTAAATGTTTTAGCAACCATTTAAATATTATACGCTTTGATCTTTGCTGCAAAAGCGCATAATCTTTGTGTATTATCTATATGATTTCTACTTGTAGTTATCTGATACCTCCCTTAGGAAATTCCATTAAATTTTTCATTCTAATCATCGCAAAGTTTCATTTTATGATTTTTACCTTTCTAGGTATGTAATTTATATGTATTTTCTTGTTGTTATTGTATGATGTTGTCCTATATATTTTCAATTTATTAGATTATTTTTTTTTGCTATTGCTTTTCTTAAATTTATTCCGTATGAGCTATTCTCTATATATATATATATATATATATATATATACATCAATATGGTAGCAATATATATTTCTAATAATCGTTTTATGTTAATAAGCTTTAGTCATTTATATTTATATTACTTTGAACTGAGAAGTCAATTGGGATAGCGTTTTTGGTCATCTTTGCATGGTTATTGTTGTTCTAGGTTTTGGATTTTAGATGCGGTTATTTTATTTGTTCTAAAATGTCCAGTAGTTTCATGCATTTAGGGTTATCATTATTTGGTTTTGGAAATATTATAGATGATTTTTGAGTACTGCTTCTCTGATTTGTACATATTGTATATATATTTATATTTCACACTCAAGATATTTAATATTAAATTTAATCAAGACTAATTTAATTTCATTTATTATTGATTTTTATATTATTATATTTTCTTATTTTTTGCAAATATTGCATTTTCCAAAAAAAAAAATTATGTGGCAGTTCTTAGTAAACATCTCGATCCTGGCAAGAGACACATAGCATCTATGCAGTGTAGTGCCCGGTACAGGAACAATAATGGGGTTGTTCCTGAATCGTCATCCAGTGACCATTTATACACTCCCCCTCGACCTTTATTTTTTCGTAAGTGTTTAGATGCTCGGTGCAAGACATGTCCATACGCTTCTCAGACACAAATTGTCTCAGATCCTAATTATTCAAATTTTTGTAAAGCATTTAATGTTATTTATTGCATAAAGTGCAACTTATGTAAATGAAATATATAGGTGAAACATCAGGTCGAATTCATAAACGTATCAATCATCATCATTCAGACTCTAATAAAAACAGAGCAAAAAATCTAGTCTACAGCTGAAATTGCACATTTTCATAAACATCAATTTAAAATTACGACAATTGAAGTCCTTCAAATTCTAAAAAATAAATCAGAACGGCTTTATATGGAGTCATCATACATGAAATATTACAACACAATATATCCTTATGGACTTAATACTGAAATATTTAATCGACCTGTCAAAGTCTTCACATCTATAAATAACACTATTGATTATTATTCTCCAATTTATCTTACTCTTAATCATAATTTAAATTGTAAAACAACACGAAACAAACGTGGAAAGGGTTCATCTTCAGGTGTAGTTTCTAAAAAATATATCACTAAACAAATTAATGATCTTCAAAGTAAATATTTAAAGCATTATAATTGGTTATTAATTCGAAAATACATATTTGCTATTAAAAAGAAACAGATTATATAACATTTAAATGTATTTCTAAGTAAAACTTTCTCTAAACATTTTTCTGATATTTATTTTGATCTCATTATGACTAGGGTTAATCTTTTAAACATTAATTTACAAAAAAACCCCACAAAATTCAAAATACGAATACTCAAATGATAATAACTTTTTCAAATCATATATTTAATAAAATTAATATCAATTCTATAATTAACGATAAAAATTGTTATTTTCCTATTAATAATCTTCATATATCAAAAACCTTTAAATATCCGAATACAATTGGTAGAAAGATTTTCGACTACAATACATTTTCAAAAAATACATCTGCTGCAAGTAATTTTCCGTGTAATTGCAATGACCCCAATCTAAAAGAATATATAAACAATGATCATGGACATATAATCACTGGAAATATTAATATTGTTAATGATTTTAAACTGAAAAAAACTAATGGGTTTTGGTACTAAATATAGACTTCCATCTAAATTTACTGTTAAATCTATTATCAAACAGTTTACATATGATATAGATATTTTTATATATAAAATTTCAATCTATTACAATAAACCTATTGCATATTTTAATCAATGGAAAATATTAGTAATTGGAAAATTAACTTTGGCTTTAAAAAATAATATTTCTGATTTGGTTTCTATTAACACAAAAAAGCATTTTTTCCAACAAATAACTAAATTACAAAAAAACTACGTTATTACATATGTAGACATATCTCCTAATAATTATGCAATCATATGTAAATCTTATTATCACCAACTTCTTAAAACCTGTATTTCTTCTAATAAATCTTTGCAAAAAACTAATGATTTGTAATTGTAAATAATCGTAAAATTCAAAGTTATTATAAACTATTAAATATTCTATCTACTAACATTAATTATCCTTATTTAGTTCTTATTCCCAAATTTCATAAAAATCCAATTAAATTTAGGACTGTAACTATTGGTTGCAATACATATAATAATAAAGTCAATAAACTTCTATTAAAAATTCTTAATCAATTTTATATACTTACTACAAACAATGATAATACACATTGTATAAAAAATAGCTATCAACTGGTCAATATTTAAAAAAATCTTAACTGTGTATATATTATAACGACATACGACTTCAAAGATGTTTTTAATTATATAGACTTATTAGATTTACATAATATTATAAATGCATTATTTAAAAAGTATTATAAAAAACTGGAATTACCGTCTAATATTGATATCGCCTATTTTAAATCATTAACAAACTTCTTATCTATAATAATTATATATTGCAAGATAACACATTATATTTACAGTACGTCGGTATACCACAAGGTGGTTGTACATCCAGTTTATTATCAGACTTATACTTATATCACTATGAACGTACTTTTACTAATAATAATCTCCATCTATATCGTTATATTGATGACATAATTTTAATTGCCACTGCTCAATCTAAAATTTCTCAATTTCCAGTTGATTATCCCACTAATTTGGAATTAACGGAAAACCTCTTATCTAACAATACAATTAACTTCTTAGATCTTAAAATTACAATAAAAGACAACAAAACAATAACAGATTTATATGATAAACGTAAAGAATTTAAATTCAAAGTTAATACATTTACAAATTTTAAATCTTCTCTTCATCATTCTGTATATCGAAATATACTACTTTATCATTTATATAGAATAAAATGTTTATGTTCTTCTCATCTAATTAACAATAATATTAAAAAACTAATTTATGATGCATTAAATCATGGTTTTCCAAAAAAATCATATATTCATTAATATACAATTAGTACTTACATGATCTATAAAAAAAAAACAAATTAACACATGCGTAAACAAAATTACCAAAAAAATTTATAAAATAAAAAAAAATATTTATAAAAAATTAAAAATTGTAAAATAATAATAATAATTACTATAGGATGGTTGGGTCGGTAGATGTTAGAGTACGGAGGAGGGTGGTGTTGTCTGGATAATACGCAATGGTTAATTAAAAAAAAAAATTTGGCTTTTGTATTATAACTACATTTATTTTATATGGATGTTGATTTGATGTTTTATATGTAATTGGTAACTTTTCCTCTTTTTTTTATTTCATATTAAATTTAACTTATTTAATCAAATTCAATATTAACTTATTTTTAATTTAGTCTACTCAGGACAATGTCATATTAATTAATAATAGCATTCCATCTTTTTAGTGATTATTATGCATATAGGTTTATTTGATATAACTAATGTTATACTTATGCATTAAAATTGAATAAATAGTTTATATTATTATTCCTCTATACTATTTAATATTGTTTTATTTTCAACTTTGTATTCCATGATTAAGAGCCATTATTTTGAAAATCAGACAAGTGCGATTGTTGTATTTTTTGTTTTGCTTGATTTTTTTTAAATTGGAAGTAGATCACATTTAATGAATAATGTGCGATTTTGAAGCCCTGAAAAAAATTTTCCCTTCACTGTAAAAAATGCCAAAGTTCAAGGTTGTGTCCGCCATTTTTCATGAAAAGTGAAATGCGAGTATGTTTGCAGTGCTAAAGCTTGGAAAAGCAACGACATCCCAAAATTCTTTTGTGGTGATATGTTAGTATAACACTACCTGCTTAGTAAACTGTATTCGTTTCCATGGGGCATTGTTATTTTACATTGTTATCTTGCCTCAAAATGCAATGAAAATGACGTTTTTGTCCGTTTTCCGCACGTATTTTCTCATTTAAGCAATAGTACCCCAAACTTTTTCTTATAGAATATCAAAGTGTACTACTAGGACAAGCTAAATAATATAAAACCTTACCGGAATATTGCTGCTGTTAACAGGATTAGGCTGTTAAATATTCAAAAATTTAAAAATCGGCAGCATTTCAATTTGTCTTTTCTCAAAACAGCATCACAGTTCAATAAAACAAAATATATCACGTAGTAGTTGGAAGTATGTACAAACACATGGAAAAGAAAAAAAAGTGGGGTCTCTTCATATTTTTAGAAAAAAAAATGTCAAAAGTCACAAAAAAGACTGTCATTTATCATTTTTTTCCCTATCAGAAAACGAAACATCCCGTTTCCCTTTCCGCTAGCTATGTTTTTTCCCTATGAGAAAATGAAATATCCCTTTTTCTTTCCCCTTCCTTGTTCTAAATGGAAAAAAGGGAAATTTAAACGGGATATTTTGACCGTGAATTTTTGTAAATTTCGTTTTTTTTTTTCTAAAAATATGACGACACCCCACTTTTTTTTCTTTTCTGGGGTCTCGTCATATTTTTAGAAAAAAAAATGTCAAAAGTCACAAAAAAGACTGTCATTTATCATACTTTTTCCCTATCAGAAAACGAAACATCCCGTTTCCCTTTCCGCTAGCTATGTTTTTTCCCTATGAGAAAATGAAATATCCCTTTTTCTTTCCCCTTCCTTGTTCTAAATGGAAAAAAGGGAAATTTAAACGGGATATTTTGACCGTGAATTTTTGTATATCTTTTTTTTTTTTTTTCTAAAAATATGACGAGACCCCACTTTTTTTTTCTTTTCCATGTGTTTGTACATACTTCCAACTACTACGTGATATATTTTGTTTTATTGAACTGTGATGCTGTTTTGAGAAAAGACAAATTGAAATGTTACCGATTTTGAAATTTTTGAATATTTAACAGACTATTTCTTCTAACAGCAGCAATATCCCGGTAAAGTATTATATGATTTAGATTGTCCTAGTACTACACTTCGATATTCTATAAGAAAAAGTTTGTGGTACTATCGCTTAAATAATAAAATACGAGCGGAAAACGGACAAAAACGTACATTTTCATTGCATTTTGAGGCAACATAACAATGTAAAATAACAATGCCCCATGGAAACGAATACAGTTTACTAAGCAGGTAGTGTTATACTAATATTTCATCACAAAAGAATTTTGGGATGTCGTTGTTTTCCCAAGCTTTAGCACTGCAAACATACTCGCATTTCACTTTTCATGAAAAATGACGGTCACAACCTTGAACTTTGACATTTTCTACAGGGCAGGAAAAAAAATTTCAGGGCTTCAAAATTGCACATTATTCATTAAATGTGATCTACTTTAACATAAAAAAAAAAACAACCAAAACAAAAAATACAACAATCGCACTTGTCTGATTTTCAAAATAATGGCTCTTAATTATCGATTTATATGTTTGATCGTCACAATCATATTTTTTTAGCTTTTTTATGTCTAATATAAGGATAATTCACACACTATATTTGTGATCTTTGGGCTGTTGGGAATTTTGGGGTCTGACAATCTTATATAGACATCCATTTTTTTTTAATTAATTAATTAATTTATTTTTCTTTCCTGTTTATTTTTATATGTAATGGTAAATATTAAGACTTTTATATATTTTTATAATATATGATTTGTTTTATTTTAGGGCATATAGCTGTATTCTATATATTATAAAGTTTAAAAAAAATTACTTTCTCAGTGTGGATTTAATGGTATAGTAATGGAATATATTGTGGGCTTTTATTAACATTTAATTTATTTAAAATTTTTTTGAATAATGATATAGAGTATGGTATTGTTTATATTAGGATGTGTGTGGGAATACAGTTGATGTATTTTAATTTCATTAGCATGTATTAGGTTCTTCTTTTTGTAATATTTGTATAGTAATAGTTGTTTTTAAAATGGAATAATGGATGGCAGCACCATAAGTTTTGTACTTTTAAAGCCTATAATAAAGTAATAATTTTAATTTTTTACACCGGGTGGTAATTAGCGCTGAATACTGGCAATGTTGCGAAATTGTTGTTAAACGGTTTGAAATTGTTTTTAGGTATTATAGATAATGTAATTGTTTTTTATTTATATTGTATTGGTTATATTTGTCACGGTGTTTCAGCATGGGTTAACTGACTCCATGGGTTTTAATTTCTGTGTTGACTTGACTGTTTTATTCACTTTGATCTTATCATGCTTTTTGGATTTCATGTGCGGGAATATATTTTGAGGATCTGCTGGGAATTATTCGGTATGTTTTGTAAGATTTCTATTGCTATAAATTGGATATTTGATGGGTTGTAGTTTTTTCCATTTCGTGTCATTTGATTGTGTTCTGTTTTCATCTTGGGGCTATTCTTTTGGTTATATTGGTTGTTTGAGTGCAGGGGGCAAAAGTTTTCAGCTTATGGCTTTTTTCTCACAGAGAACAACCGATTTGCTTATATCATTGAATTCTGTACTCTTGAAAACGTAATTCAATATATAAGTTTTTCAATTTTTTTCGGGGTCCATGTTGTTCTTTTTTTTCTTCCGTGTTGGTTCTTGTAATTGGGTATGGGGTATTTATTTTATACATGCAGTTCTGTATTGTTGGTTTGTGGCGCACTTGTTGTCAATCATTCAAAATATTGCGGATTTTGAGGATGGTCGATAATGTTTAATTAATTGTTATATATATTGTATATATATATATATATATATATATATATATATATATATATATGCATTTTACCACGGAAGATGTTGGCACCCCGCCTGCTAAGACAGTTGCTACAAAATTTACAAGCTGTTTTCTTTCAGAGTTCTGTGAAATTTCTCAAATCTGGGGAAAGTCGCGTTGCTATTGACTTTGTCTTGCACGAGACAGAAGGAATTCGATTTTTACCGCACTTGTTCCTTGATTTTGCTGTCACAGCATCGATGCTTGAATTCGATTTCACAGCGTCGTTGCTTCGAAAATTACAACATAATATGCAGGAAAATCATTATATTTTACAACAAAAGGTGTTGCCACTCCGGCTGAGTAACTTGGCACTTGTGAAATTTACAAACTGCTGTCTTTAACTGTGCTGACAAGTTTCTCAAGCTTCGGGAAAGTCACGTTACTATTGTCTACGTGGTACACGTGTTAGAAAAGATTGGATTTTTACTTCATTTGATGCTTGAATACGCTTTCACAGCATCGATGCTTGGAAAATTACAACGTAAAGTGCAGAAAAAATTACAACATTTTTTTTTACAGTGGATGGGAGTTAAATAAATTATTTATAGCATTTTAAAGCATATGTATAGAATATTGACATAAAAGAGCTTGCTAAAATATAGAACTCGGATACTCTGACAACCTAATTTTTTAATAATCAATCAAAGGATATTTTTTTGATTTTGAGAAAGTAACATCTATCTGAATAAAGAGCTTATAAGAAAAGTACATTGGAAAATAAATGTAAATAATAGAAAGAAAAGCTAATGATATACAACACTGCAGTGAAATATTATTTACGAAATTTTGCAGCCTACCAATACTAGAATTTAGTAATAATTTAGATTTTCCTATTATGACAAACCACATATTTTCAAAAGATCATAACTAAATTTCAGACTAATAATGCATGTAGAACTACAGTTATGATTGTTTCAAAAATCGTCTTATATCATATTCACCATTTAAATATAATTCTTAAAATTATATATCTTATTATTACCAATACTAGAATTCAGTAATAATTTTGATTTTCCTATTATGACAAACCACATATTTTCAACTACATCTTAAATAAATTTCAGACTAATAATGCATGTTGAACTACAGTTACGATTGATTCAAAAATCGTCTTATATCATATTCACCATTTAAATATAATTCTTAAAATTATATATCTCTATTCGTGTTCTTTTTTAAAGATTTTCCATGCCTTAAAAATGCTAAGGTTTTTCTAGATATGATTGAAATAGTTTGGATTTTTTTCTTGTTGAACATCAAATCATGTTTAAGAGATTTAAGGACTTGATTTTTAATGCAGGTTGTTCATAAAAGAATGTCCTAGTTTCAATGGTATATTATAACAGTTACATTTATACTTTTTTCAACAAATCATACATCAAATTGAAGGTAAGATAACCTAGTTTTTCCTACAAATGTTTATTATGGGCATCTTTAATTATACCGCACACATGCAGCCTAAAGCCAATTCTTCCCACACTTCGGTTAACAAGCCTGGAGTAATGGAAGGAATATCCCTCTTCAATTCTGTGTGTTTTTGTCACATGTGGGATATCAATTAAACTTTAAATGAAACTTACGTAGAACTGAAATTACAGATTCCCTCTTATCAAATTGCAGAACACAACGCTTTACGCCCTGGATTCACGATTTTGCATATGTGGTAATATAAGCGAGTAAATAAGAATGCATTATTCAAGCATACGCTTTTCTAAAACTGTTTGAGTTACTCTTTATTTCTCTTATTTTTAAATATTTTGAAAATATCATTACTCATCTGCAATAATAATAAAAAAAAAATCAGGTGAAAATTATAAAATTTAAAATATTTCTAACGCTTTAAATTCCGTGGTTAAAACTGAACATTTTTTTAATTACGAGAAAAAATAATTTAAAGTTCTTTTGGATTAAATTATTTGTATTTAACGTTTACTTAATAATATTTAAAAATATACTTTTTTCAAGTTCATAAAAAAATGCTTAGTGTTCCGAGATCCTTTTTATTAAATCTAAGAGAAAAAGAAAGCACTGAATATATTACAACCTTTAAAAAGCAATCCCTCCGAATTCCCATGTCCGCTAAAGATAGAGATGCTGTTTCTGATAATGAATCAGGCTGCGATGACTATATGTTCTAATACAGTGCATGTCGCTTATTAATGAGCTCATTTAAGAGATGGTGGAAATCTAAAGATATTAAGTTACCTTATTATATGCCAAGGGAATGGTGTTATATATTATTTTTAAATATAAGTTTGCATTACAATTAAATTTAGCTTTTGTAACATAGTAATTACCGGAAATCATAAATAAAAATTAACTAAGTGTCGCCGTCTGTTGTGAATTCAGTGAACAATTTATATTATCTGCTGTGTTGGAAGATGCCAAAATTAGACAAAATCTTTTTTTAAACTGTATAAGAACATAGATTTTGGGTATGATATGGAGCGCGGTGAAGATAGCAGCAATAAACTAAATCTTATTTTAAACTGTATAAGAGACATTGACTTTTGAATATGATATGGATCGCGGGGATACAATATCTTAAGGAAAATCTACGAGAGAAAGAAAAACACTGCACATTATATAACCTTTATGAAAGCAATTTGAGTTTTCATGTCCGCTAAAGTGAGAGAGATGCTGTGTCTAATAATGAATCATCTTGCGACCACTATCTGTTCTAATGTACAGCATTGGAGTGTCTGTATTTTAGAAATACCTGTTAGAAAAAATACATCTATTTCTAAGTTTATTTGTCTATTTAGACGACATATAGTCAAAAATAACATTTCTTTTTGCCTGTCTGTCTAGTTGTACAGAATAGGAACTGAAACAGTTGCTCAACAAACACAAGGTACAGTACATAGAAAATATTTCTGGATACAATCTGCAAATTGTCACATTTAGATAACTAAAACAGTTTTTGGAAAACAAGGAAAAAGGGAGAGAATAAATCATTCAAGCAATCATTCATTATTAAAAAAAACTCGACAACTAATTGATCAACTTTAACTAAATTTACCGCGATTGAAATTTATAATTAAGATTTATTAACGAGAAGTCTGCATATAATCTGAACTTTGTTGCATTCCGATCTATAAAGTAGTTTTACAGAAAACAGGTAAAAAGCAGAGGGAATCAATCCTCAAACTATCACTCAATATTAAAAAATTCGAGAACAATGCAATTTCTTCAATGTCTAAAATCGTTTTTGAGAAAATAGGCAGAAATCATCAGAATCAGTCAATATACCAAGCTTTCAATATTCAAAAACTCGAGAACTAATTGATCACTTTTAATGAGATTTACGGCGATCGAAAGGTCTAATAAGATTTATTAATGATAAGTCTGGATAGAATCTTAACTTTGTTGCATTCCGATATCTAAAGTAGTTTTACAGAAAACAGGTAAAAAGCAGAGAGAATCAATCCTCAACCTATCACTCAATATTTAAAAATTCGGGAACTATGCAATTTCTTCGATGTCTAAAATCGTTTTTGAGAACATAGGGAGAAATCATCAGAATCTTTCAATATACCAAGCTTTCAATATTCAAAAACTCGAGAACTAATTGTTCAATTTTACGGAGATTTACGGCGATTGAAAGGTCTAATTAAGATTTATTAACGATAAGTTTGGATAGAAGCTGCAATGTGCCGCATTCCGATATCTAAAGTAGTTTTACAGAAAACAGGTAAAAAGCAGGGAGAATCAATCCTCAAACTATCACGTAGTATTTAAAAATTCGAGAACTATGCAATTTCTTCGATGTCTATAATCGTTTTTGAGAAAATAGGGAGAAATCATCAGAATCAGTCAATATATCAAGCTTTCAATTCGCAGGAACTCGATAATTAATTGATACGTTTTACGGAAATTTACAGTGATTGAACTGTCTAACTAAGATTTATAAATGGTAATAATTACATTTTTAGCTTATCATTTATACGTTTTAATTTAAAATATGGATTCCTCAACTTCTCCAAAGATCTTATAAAATACAAATGCAACAGAAGTGTTTTCTACCTAGATAGTTAGAGTATGAGGACTTATATTATTTATATGTGAATGTTATTTAGCTTTTGCCAAATTTGTCCAAATTATGGGAAGTATTTTTTCAAGGCGAATTTATCAAGAAAAAGTGATAAAATTCTTATTATAATAGATCAAAGACTGGCTGCTTAAAGCGGACCAGGTGACCAAAATCAAAGTTCTGCTGTAGACCCGAACACCCCCCCCACCCTGTACAATTCCTGGGGGATTGTAAGTAGATGAAAGACTGAAAATGTTGTTAATTTACACGAAAGAGTGGACATTTTCTGCCTAAAAGCCGGTAATCTCCAATTCTTCAAATTAAAATATGCACTTTTTTTAATTCCAATATTTTTTCATTAAAAAAGGAAAATTAGTCTAATCTAAATTTCTGGTAGAAAATTCCACGTACTGCAGGTTTGACGTCGCTGATTTACATCATTCAGCCACACTAGTCGCATGAAATGAATGGAAAACCGAAATGTTCATCTTGTTTATAAGCATCCTAATCGCACAGTTACATTAAATGTATTATCATATACAACTGAATAAACAACATTTCTTAGTACTATTGTCTGTGATATTTGAATCAAAGTTATCATTTTCAGGTACTTGCCATTTTGAAAATAAAATTTTAATTTGAAGCGATGTTTTATTTACTTTATTTTCTATAAAAGACATGGACTTTTACATCTTGAAATTTGGAAATATTAATAGTGCACTTTATTTGTAATCTACCATAAACTTTTCAAATCAAATAAATGTACAACTTTTTTATGTGGCATTATTATAGAGAATGAAATACTTATTCGGAAATCTCATCTACATTTCTACGAAAACACCGACATCTGAAAGAATATCTCTCTATTCTAAAAAGAAAGTAACTAACGCTGTCACCGCCGCTGCCGCCGGTTTTGAATTTTTTGTGACCGGGGGTCTTTCTCCTTTAATATTAAGAAAAATATTGTATACAAAAATATGAAAATCGGTGGTATTATAGAGAAATGTTTGATAAAGACGCTGATGCAGACAGTTTTCAAATCGAAGAATTATTTTAAGAGATATTTAATGCTAAAGTTGGACAAAATCGTTCCATTAAAAAAGTTTTGTAGGAGCAAAAACTATACATGGGAATTTAATCATTTTTAGATCATTTTTTAAGTTAGTAATTCGGTGTGTAGAAAGCATTTATTTTTTTAATTTGACTTATTTTTTTGAGGTTTTATTTGTTATTTAAATTCAAATTTTCAGCATTTCGAGAGTTATGTTTTACATAATTTAGAAAACGGTTTTAATTTAAACTGTTGCCAACTGCATAAAGAGCGCAAACAATAATGTTTGCTTCAAATTAAAAATTTATTTACACGTGATTACTATAAACATAAACAAAACCACGTATGGAAAGCAAGAACTTATTGAAAATTACCACATAAAAACTATATTTACACGTGAATTTTAAAAGAAAAAGGATATTGTAAAATAATAAATTCATTAACATGCGTTAGAAGTCTTAAATAAGAGAAATTACGTCACGTTTACGTCACATTACACTTATTACGTAAAAGTAGTTATCCCGTTGACCAAAAATCTATCGCCAAACTATCTATATTATAAAGGACAGATATATCTGTGCGTATGCCTGTGTGTTCCCATACGCCATTTTGCGAATGGGAACACTTTAAAATTTGAAATAAAATTTTGGTTTTGCTCTACTGCAGTTTTCTCTACTGCAAATTTTTAAGCTTCTAAACATCACACATTTAAAATTTTTACCGTATAAAGAAAAAAACGTTCTTTTAAATGCAATTTGTTTGAAAGCTGTATCTCAATTTATTTTTGAGATATTAATTTTTTTGTAGTTTTTTTTCTACCAATTTTCTTGCCGTGGCAACAAAAGTACCCCATTTCCATTGATAGTCATTGAAAGTAAATGGAAAATAGTCGAAAATAGGGGATATTGTTTCTTTTTGTTGCCATTTTCTCATAAATTTTGAAAAAAAAGTTTAAATTAAAATAGGGGCTATGTCAAGAATATTGTCTGTTATTCCGTGACAATGACGTCATATACATACTTTTCTATAGACGAAGTTTAAGACTGGATTGTAAAAGTGGATTGCTTTAGCGGATGCAAATGACGTCATTTTATAAAAAAGCGTGTATTTTAATTCTTAAACCAGAATTATGTTTTGTAGAAGTGCATCATTTGCACAGCCCAGCTGCTTTGAAATTCTTCACGGGTAAAAATGCTTCACTTTTGAAAATAATATAATCGAAATAACAGACTGATAAAACGCAATGTTTTAAAAAATGTAGAGTGTCTTTATAAAAGAGAAGTGACATGCAAATAATAGCGATTTATATTATAGAAATTGATGATTCTCGCCTGGGTGGATTTGCTTCGCCGAGTTAAACAAGCAAACAAGTAATTCGTGGTTTAAAATAATATCATGTTCCTGAAGTTTTTGTCCAAAATTCTCTCGAATAATAAAATTTTAATGCTATTCTTTAGGACATTCTACTATAATTTTATCAAACTAACATAATTTGCTTAATTTAATTTTTCCTAATTTTATATAATCTACACATTTAAAACATAAGTGTATAATAAGTAATAAACATTAGTCATCTGCCCTGATCTTTCACTGAACCAATTTCACTAGTATTTTTTTTTCAGCTGAAAGCTCCTCATTTGTAGATGTGATCGCACTAACTGTTTGTTTGTTTTTTTAAACATCCCCACAATTTATATTTTAATTTTAAAAGCATTTTACGAAATTTCTTCAAAATGGTGAAAATTAGATAGCTTTCATTGTTGCAGACAAGAGACAAATAATGAGGTATTTTTATCTTTATTCATGCTATTTTCTGATAAAAATTCAAAATTGTTGATAAAAATTGTTGTATAGGGTTTAGTGTCGCAAAATCCCATTTGCAGCAAAATATTATATTAGGGGCATAATATCGCAAAATGACATACTGCTTTTGAAAACACGCATTTTTCTCATAAATTTTCTATATTGTTTTTCCTTCTGCATATGTACTGATACTAAGTTTCAGACACTAGGCGAAATGCTTGTTTAAGTGAAAATGAAGTCATATTTAAAAGAAAAAGATAATTTTCTTAGATAAAACTAAACATTTTAACACAAATGCGTCTAAAAAACATAAATTACGGAAATTTTTACTCTGGAGAATTGAGATTAGAATATTAAGTAAAGAGTGCGTCTGTTCACATAAAAGATTTGGCTGACAATCGTGAATTCAAGTTTTGAGTTAAAATGATTTTTAAATGATCAAGCAAAATGCAATTAAAAAAAAAAATGATGAATATAGATAGTGTGTATGCAAATTTTTAGAAGGTGAAAATTGCTGTTTATCATTCCGGAATACCGAGCATAAGAGCACCAATTAATAACCACATCCTAATAACTGATCTTTATTATATTTTACTGATTAAGTATCTATATTATAAGGAACAAACGTATTTGTGTGTAACGCTGACATCATTTTGCGAATCGCAACACGTCACGATCAAATTTCGGTCTTGAAATTTTCGCTACTGCAATTTTTTAATCTTCTGACCATTTTGGATTTTCAATTTTCGTCACATAGGAAAAAATAGTTACTTTCAAATGCAATTTGTTTAAAAACTGTATCTTAATTGACTGATGTATTTTATTTTCTAAAATAATTTTTAAGCATTATTTAAAAATTTTTATCTTATCACGTGCCCGTTTCAATACATAATAATAATAAACATTTTACACATAAAGCAACAAATATTTTTCAGCATTTGTTTCTGACTATTTTTACATAACGAAATTAATACTTCCTTTATAAACAAATAAAAGAATAATATAAAAAAAAACCACCAATCTAACATATTTGTGAAAGACAAATTAACGAAATTAATACTTCTTTTATCAACAAATAAAAGAATAATATTGAAAAAACACAAATTTAACATATTTGTAATCGTACAATTTAAATTTTTAGATCACCAAATAGGATTTTTTTCAAATAGAATTTGTTTGCAAAGTTCATCTCAGTTTTCTGATTGTCTATGTTTTTTAAAAACAATTTTAAAGCATGAAATATTTTTAATTTATCTATATCACGCGGAGCTCGATTACGAAAAATTAATCCGTTTGCCCTTAAAAAAAAATAAAGAGTTCATCATTTTCTTACGGCTAATATCCATTAAAAAAAACTTCTCTATCAATAAATAAATATAATAATATAAATAAAACACAAATTTAACAGACATGCATAAGCTCTGAAATTATCAGAATATAAAAGGATGCCGTAAGTAGCAAAATCTTGGTCAAATAACTCTTAGCATGCTGCTAATAAGAAAATATCGTTTTTGATAAATTTCAAAAATTTATTTGATTGTATAATTCGTATTTCCCATATGAAAATTCTTTTTAATGTAAGTGGGCAATCTAAAAAAAAAATATTGCATATAAAAAAATATTAGTTTTCAATTAAAAAAATGTTTTCATCTATATTCTTTATCCCGGGAAGTCCGGGTATGATTCCCTAATAAGATTAAATGCCAATAATGGTTGATCGTAAATGTCACATTAACTTGACTTTAAACAAGTTACACGTGTCTACATCATCAAGTTATTTTTCTTTCGAGGTTTTATTTGTATTTTTATTAATGTTATACTAATTTATTTGTTCTTTCGTTATTTAAAATAAAAATTATGTCAATTTGTATAATTTGGCGAGTGGTTTGGCGATTTATATAATTTGGCAAAATTGATCGACGGGATAATCAAGTAGTAACGCAGCTGATTCGGCCTTAAAATTCCCCAATCAAAGAGAAATGAATAGAAATTCATTTATATGGAGATCGCCACTGTTTTTTAAATTATAATTCAATCTTCCGAAATCATTTTAAAGCCGATCAAATTAGCGTGCTTTTAGAGTCTGCTGTGTCTGAACGGGGGTTTACGAGCGTAGCTCGTAGGGGGCAGAACCCCTAGTTCAAGAAAAAATAGTAACAATGGAAAATATTTTGTTAGAAAAATCTCGGGATTTCAGTTTTACAATCCGGAAATCTCGGGTGCGGAAATTAGTCTCGAATTTGGAATTCTCATTCACATCAATTTTTTTTTTTTTAAATTGACGTTAAAAAAACAGAAAGTTTTAACGGATTTCCTATCTTCCTAGATTTTTGATGGATTATAAAACTTGTATTAAATAAAACTAAATAGTTTCTGTATTTACTGCATAAAATGAATTTTTTTCCAGATGAATCGCACCTGAAAAACTTTCGTTTAATTTTCGTTTACGAATATAAGACTTTGTATTGAAACGAAAATAACAACTTACGTTTCTCATAATATACGAAGAGGCTTACAATGCGTTATTAAAACCTTTTTTTCTCTTTTTCACTAATTCTGATCTATTTCAAGAATCGGATGGATAAACTTCATTAATCACGATTTTTAATTTTACGAAAAAACAATAATTTATGTAAAAAATAGTAAACCATAAGAACATATATACACACTGTTCTCATAACATATCAAAAGGCTTACAATATGTTATCAACCCTTTGCACTTCGCGTTATTTTGAGTATGGGCCAGGGGCGGACTGGCCCACCCCGCTACCCCGCGATCGCGGGGTGGGCCAAACGGGTGTAGTGGGCCAAAAAAATACAATTTTACTTTTCTTTCTTTTCAATAGAACTAAAAAAAAAAATAAATATGAAACTCAATTTTTCTTGGTATCGAGGTGCGCCAAACGGGTGTAGCGGGCCAAAAAAAAAAAAAAAAAAAAAAAAAAAAAAACATTTTTTAAAGGGGTTTTTTTTCAATAAAACTAAAAAAAACCTAAAAATATATGAAATTTAATTTTTCTTGGTAGCAGGCTGGGCCAAATGGTTGTAGTGGACCAAAAAAATAAATTTTTGTAGTTTTTTTCTTTTTAATAAAGCAAAACAACAAATTATGAAACTTAATTTTTCTTTTCCTTTTTTTTTCCGTGAAGCATCCCCCCCCCCTTTTTTTTTTGATCGGGTGCGAGTCTTAATTTCTACCTTACCTCTCCCATCAGCAATTTTTGCCAGATCTGTGCAAATTATTCTTTTTGTATAGAAGCCGAGAGATAGGGGATAAAGTAAAAAGCACATATGGTCAATGAAGGTTGGGAAGTTGTTCGGTGGGATGGTCTACCTGTGGACACTTGCGTAGTAACAAAAGATATGCAAGGAATAGCTTACCTATCTAGGAATGGGAGGCACGGATTAGCTTAAAGAGAAAAACGAGAGGAGGCAGCGGCAGACTTGAATAATAGAGACGTTAAATACGGCAATTTTCTACAATTGGTAATGCTGTTATGTAAATATAATAAAATTTTGAACGGTTATGTAACACAGGCTATGGAGAGAAGTCAAGAAAGAGGATCTTCAGAAAGTATGATGAAGGCTAGAATAGATCTGAAAGAAGAACAAAATGAAATCCCAAACGATATGGAAGAGGTTCGTTGATCGCATTCCTGTCCAAGTAATTTATAAATCAGTTAAGTGTTTATCGATGATGCAAGCCAGTGAGGTCCATTCAGTATGGAAGCAAATTTCACAAAAGATATCTATATTATAAAGGACAAACATATCTGTGCGTAACGCATACGTCATTTTGCGAATGGCAACACTTTGAAATTTGAAATAAAATTTCGGTTTTGCAATTTTCGCTAATGCAAATTTTTAAACTTCTAAACATCGCGCACTTTCAATTTTTACACATTCGCACAGGGAAAAAAATGTGCTTTTAAATGCAATTTGTTTGAAAGCTGTATCTCAATTTGTTTCTGAGTTATTAATTTTTTTGTAGTTTTTAATACAAATTTTGTAATCGTGGCAACTGAAGTACTCCATTTATATTGAAAGTAAAGAGAAATTAGTCATGGTTTATTATTTTTATCGATTATATCCTTATTGATGCCATTTTCACATTACAAATAAAAGTAACTTTTTTTATAATTTTTGAACAGAAAATGACGTCAGACATTAAACAAAACACGCATTCTTCTTCATAAATCGGTTACATTTCAATATTTTTACATTACGCTGATACCGAGTTTGAGAAGCTAAGCAAACCGATTCAGTGAGTAAAAATGATGTCATATTTAAAACAAAACGATCATTTTTTTGATAAAACTAAACATTTGACCAATACTAAATGGCCAATGCTATGACAACTAAAGGCAAATTTCTGAAATTTTTTTTCGCGGGTGCTGAGATTAGAACTTAAAGTTTGTGCGAATGTTCACATAAAAAGTTGTATCGGACAAACGTGACTTTAAGTTTGGAAATACATTCATTAATAATCTATTGCGCGTTAAAATACTTTCAAATTGTGAATTTGAGTGGTGCGCATTTAAATTATGAGAATTTGAAAATAACGTACAGTTCAGATTTTATGGGGTAAAATTTTATGATGTGACAAAGCGAAATCCTTTTTACTGATTTTTCATCCCGTAAAAAGAAACATAAGAGCCTCAATCTATAACTTCATCATAATTACTCCTATTGATTAGGTATTCTAATACAGTTTAATTTTTCAATAATTTCAGCAGTTGAAGTTTGTGAAAATAATATTTTGGTAATTTTAGGTTAAAAATATTAATTATATAATAGATAATATTATATAATATAATATTATAATATTATTAATATAATATTATTAATATTATATAATAGACAACCAATGTAAGATGAATTTTTTATTGTAATTATTTTTGTAGGTATATTATAAATTCGATCTGACAGTTCCTTTCCAACATTTTACTTCGTCGAATTTCGACGGGTTGCAACTCGTATCGGTAATGGAGCAGTTGGCTCTTTGTGTTCGTTATGAGCAGCGTGGTAAAGTGAAGGTTAGTTTTTAAAATTGGCTGATGCCCCCAAAACAACAGGGGAAGCCTTCTACCTCCAAGTAAAAGAAGAACTTAAAGTTTAAACTCCCTTCATCACAAATAGTTGGGATTTTTTTTTATGGTGCAGCAAATATGAGTGGGAGATATAAAGGTCAGCAGGCACAATTGAAAAAGACAATCCAAATATACAGTTATGTTCATTGATATACACATGTGCTAAATTTGTTTCTGGCAGATGCAACAGAATGTTGCAAATTGACAACGGACTTCTTGGTCTTAATGTAATTAACAACCATGTTTAGCTCAGAGTGATATGAGCGTATGAAAGCATGGACTTCACTGAATAAGGAGCCTGCAGGTGGAAATAAACTTCTTCACCGATTACAAAAACTAAGCGCTACTGAGTGGTGGATTAAGGATCGAGCACTTAATAGCATGTTTGGCGAGTCTTCGAAATCTTTTAAAGATCAATGTAAGTTTTTAACATTGCTTAAGTGTCTACAAGGTGTCACTGAAATGGACGATTTCACGTCACATGTATCTTTTTCGGAAAGATCACCGATTGATAATTAGTGCAAGCTTCAGCATATATTTTAATATTATTTATTATTATTATTTATTTTAATTTTATAGCAACCATTTTAAGCGACCTATTCAATATATCTATGCCGACATCGAAGTATCTGCATAGATAAGCGGCCTAGGATACTTAACTCCTGCTAACAAAATCCAAACCCTGAAATCCAATGTCCTACAGAAAAGACATAATTTTGATATGGCTATGAAAAATACTTCTGAATTTGCGGAACATCTTCGGAAACAACTAATAGAAAAGGAGTAAACCATTGAAATTGAGAGTTTCCTACCGAAAAAAAGAATATATAGCGAAACGTCGATGTGGTGAATATTCTCACGATGAGGCAAGAAGTATTATCGGATCCCCATCTGATTTATTTAAGGGAAACGTTTATAAAGTCATTTTATACACAGCTATTCAGCAGTTGAATACACGATTTACTGGAAATGACTTGCCCATGAAAGACATTGCGTGGTTCGATCCTCGCTGCTTCAGTGAGGTTAAATTTTTCAATGAACTTGCTGAAGAAGCTCGGCATATTGCAGCAACAATCTCGACGTAGCGAGCTCTACGTCGCTTACAGCAAAAAAACGAGCGATTCAGAAGAGCTTATTATAAAGATGATGAGGATCGCTGTAAAGTTAATAAGAAATGTAAAAAAATGCCTAGCTTGTGCATTAGAATTATTGTGCGAGTGGAATGCCTATGGTCGTATTTATCCAAAAGAAAGACGTGTCGAACATTTATTCAGTGTCGAACACGTAAGCGTACATGTGTGTATGGGTGGAGCGAGTTGCGAGTAGAACAGGATTTGTAAGTGAGCGTGGCAATTTTCACGTTTTGTTCGCTCGCACACCTCGCCGAATATCTTGGTGTTTTTTTTTTTTTTTTTTTTTTTTTTGCTACATACGGTAAAATTCAAAAGCAAACAGTAAAAATGAGTAACAACCAACGTTTGAATGCTGGAATGAGGTGGAGAATAGCGGGGAGACTGGAAACAAGGCAGTCTCAAGTGCAGATTCCTGGAGACTTCAATGTAACGCCCAACGTCGTATCGAACTTATGGAAACAGTTTAAGGATACTAGATCCATAGAGAGAAAGCCTAGACAAGGTCGTCCAAGAACCACAACGGGCAGTGAAGATCGCTATTTATCTATTACAGCAAGGGGTAACAGGAGTGCAGCATCTTCCCAGGCCTCTCGTGACTTTTATGCGACTACAGGAAGCCGAGTTTCAAGGGTTACTGTGAGCAGAAGACTACATGACAGAGGGTTGCTTGCGTCAGCTCACTTCTGCGCACGGAAAAAACCCGTTTATCATGATACAGAGATAATCGACTTTGGACGAGGGGTCATTAAGGACTGTTCTATTCACTGATGGGTCTCGGTTCAGCCTAAACTCTAATTCTCGACGTATACTTTCATCTGGAGAAAACCAGGGATCCAATACATGCCTCCCAACGTCCGAGAAAGAGACCTCTATGACAGCGGAGGTTTGATGGTCTGGGCAGCCATCATGTTGGATGAGCGCACACCCCTCCCTATGTTTGGCAAAGACTCTGTCACTGGTCTGAGGTGTAATGATGATATCTTTGTACATTATGTTTGTCTTTTTAGGGATGCAGCTGACCGTGATTTCATTTTAAGGGGCTACAACACGCGCCCAGATAGAGCTCATCGGGTCGACGAATTTCTGCAAAGTGAGGATATTCACTTGATGGGTTGGTCCGTCAGATCTCCAGACCTAAACCCTATAGAGCATGTCTAGGACGCTCTGGGGAGGACAATTGGAACTCACTTTTCAGCTTCCAGAACCACTGAGTGCTTGAAAACAGCGTTTCTGAAGGAGTGAGGCTAACTGCCACAGGGACTCATAAACTGCCTGATTTCCATTATGAATTCACGTTGTGAGAGCTGTATAACTGTAAGAGGGGAACATACCCCTATTAACCCATTTTTTAGTTCAATATTGTAAGCTCTGTTTTATACCTTCTGATGCTGATGAGTCTTATGCGAGAACTGTTGAACGGTTACTTTTTTGCATTTCATCAACCTACTTACATACCTAATTTCATTAAAATCTACCCAGTAGTTCTAGAGATAATCAACCAAATTACGATTATGATAAGATAATAGATGGAGTTGCCTCAAGTTCAAAAGAATTGTCCAAATATCTGACATTCTAATTAGTTATTAGTGAGGATATAAAACAAACTAATCAATTTTAAGGTACTATATTCATATTATAAACAAACATTAATCAATGTACAAAGGGAAGTCAGTATTCAAACATTTTAACAATGGGGTTGTCGATTGGTGGGCCAACGCTTAAATCTAGCGGGGTGGGCCAAACTGTGCCAGTCCGCCCCTGGTATGGGCTACCAGCAACTCCGCGTTATTTTGACTGTGGACTACGAGCAACTCCGCGTCGTTACACAAATATTTTATTCGAGCGGCACCACTTATCTGAAAGAAATTTCTTTGAAGTATACAATTTAAAAAATGATCTGATTAAATTAGGCAAATTTTATTTTCTTTTACTACTGGCGCCAAACACAAAATTTTCAAAGCAAGATGATGTCGCCGCAGTAGCGACAACTGTGTTTTTCAGTTACCTTACCGTGTCGCCGCAGCGGCGGCAACGGAGTTTTCCATATACCTTACAATGTCACCGCACCGGCGGCAGCCAAAGCCTTCTCAAGACTATCAAGCCAGACACGATTTCATTCCCCCACATATGTGACGTCACGACCCGGGGCTGGCGCCAATGCCGAGCATTTGAAACTTGTGTCTGGTTGTTTAGAATTAAAATGTAACGTATGTACGTGCGGTTTACTTAAAAGAATAGAACATATTCTTTTGAAGGTAAGTTTTATTTTCAAATTAACTACTTATATTTTAATAGTACTAGTTCTATGTTTTGTGTTCAGAATATCTTTTATTTTTAACTTCTTTAAAATAAATTAACTATTAAATACCAGTATCGTATTGTCAATAATTCCGTGTGCGTGTCTCCAAAACAAAACGATATAATTGTACTTCTGTTTCATTTCAAAAACAGCAGTAATTTAAAGTGGCAAAAGTCACTAAATCGTATCGAGACATATCATTGCCTGTCTCTCGTAATTTGCTAAAAATTGGTGCTTGAATGGTGTGAATCGATGAATTATCTCAAAAGTTATTAATTAATAAAGTTTTCATTGTTTAATTATATTCTTTATAAATATATAAAAATAGCTTCATTTTAATATGTGCTAGAGCTAGACAGTTCTGTTGGGGCCAACACATTTCTCCTTATAATTTGGAAGCTATATGGCCAATTCAGTTTAAAATTTTAATGTCCTATGCGACTTATTTTTCTACCTCAACTATTATATTTTCAAGTGGAAAATTTAGTTAGGTCTTTTAATTTAAACAAATTAATTTTAAATAAAACTTTAAAATCATTATTACTCGGGAATTTATCACTGAAAACTGATGAAATTTTGTTTACAAATATTATTGTTTAAATTTTACATTTTGGTAATAGCTATTTGCAACATTACCTCTCTTGCTATTCAAAAATTTCGGTTAAAACTTCTGAATTTTATTTACTCGGAAATATTGGCACCAGACAGCTGAAACTTATGTCAGACTGGGTTCTTTGGGTACTAATCATGCTCAAAAATGTTCAGCCAAAAGTCTCAGTTACAAGCCTAATTATTTAGTAATTTCTAACTTGTCACACCTTCCTCCCTTTTTAATATGTTCTGTTTTCTCTCATTAAAGTGACTTTTAATAAACGTCTATTTATTAGAAAACATTTGTCGTGTGAATAATAACTAATTATTTTGTATGCAGAATTGATTGAGATTTAATTTAATACAAAATTTATGTATTTTTCTTTGACATACAGTTTGACAACATTTGCAAAAAAAATATACTACTTTTTTTTTTTTTTTTTTTTTTTTTTTTTTTTTAATAGCGGTGCGAATAGAATAGGAAAATACTCGCCGGTGGCAGCCCTGTATACGTACCAATTTATTGTTGTGTTTTAATCTTAAACTCTTAATATCTTGATAAAAATTCCTTTTATAATATTTGTTACATAAACCATGCTTATACGTGAAAACTGGAGATATGGGGATTATGTGTTTGAATCTCTATTTTTGCAACCACTGTAAACAATTAATTCATAAGATTTGCAAGGCTTGTCAGCGCCCTTATGCAAAACAGATGTTGGCGAGCATATACTTTATTTTTATACTTTTCATCTCATATATTGATTATTTTAAGCTTAAAACATGTGAACAATCATTTAAACAGACCACACAACATTATTTTTGGAAATGAAATATTTTCGAGGAAGGATTTGGGTTTCTCTATGTTTTTTAGCAGTTAAATCTCAAATATCCGAGGAAAATGAACATAAGTTATGAAAATTGTAATTTGGATTGATGAAAGTGATTTCTTTCTTCTTTTTTTCCCCCTCTGTCATGTTTCAGTACACTTTTAAAAAATCTATTGCTTGTACCTTGCATAATATGTTAAACTAACACATAATTAAAATAACAATAATAATTTTCCATTTCATGACCTTGTTTTGTTTTATTATGAGAGTTTTTGTTTCTCAATTCTAATGGACTTTATGTGAAAAAATCTAAAAATTACCCATTTCTGATAAGTAAAGTTTGCAGTAGGTACGAAAAATTTATCTGTATGAATATTTAATTTCATATATACTTTAATTTTACTATTTATTTATACTAAATTTGTTATGTGAAGGTTTCAAATCACTAAATATTTAATAGAATATTTCCTGTATAATTTCAGGCCACAATAAATAATAAAAATAGAACACAAGTTGAATTTGTTTTATTTGACATTCACTTTGCTTTCACTTTAACTTAATTTTAAATGTGGGTTTTGATTGCACACTTATTAGTATTTATTTATTTTTGAAAGTGAAATAATTGAAAGCAAAATAATTCAATTGATATTCGTTTAAACTGAAAATTTATATATGTATATATATATTAATGTCTTGTTTTTGAATATATAGAAAGTAGATAATTGATATTGTTTTTAAATTTCAAAGCAGAATAAATATAATAAAAACTGTTCACTAAAATAAATGTAATACTTGGTGGTTTTTTTTCCTTATTAACAATCCAATTTTCTTTTATGTACTCTTAACTTTAATACTGAGGCACATGTTTATTGACACAGTGATATTATTTCATAAATATAGTACGTATTTTTATTTTTACTGTTGACGAGTAATCGAAATTGACTGAAAAGCGCTTAATTAGCGTCTTTAAACTACAAGTATGTATATAATTTTTTACCGTATGCTGTGATAATTAATTTGGAATGTAGAGGGAAGTATTGATATGTTTTAAATAAGTCTGTGCTCTTCTCTGCTGGCGTAAGCCCCGCGAAGTGACCGTCACGAAACCTTGTGTTTGGCTTGTAGTCTTTAGGCGGCTTTGCGGCAGCGGAGTTTTTCACTTATCTTACAATGTCGCCGCAGCAGCGACAACGGGGCGCAAAGGGTTAAATTATTTATTTCCTTTATCCTAACATCTGATCTATTTCAAAAATAAGATCCATAAACTTCATTATTCACAATTTTGCATTTTATCAAAAAACAATACCTTATTTTAAGAAAATAGTTCAATATTATTTCAAATGCATAAACGTATGTAATTGTACGTGTTATCAGCATTTTATCACTTTAACATCTGCTTTTCTTAAATTACCTCTGTTTTAATCCAAGTTGAATAAAAGAATAAAAAACCTTTTGCTAAATTGCTTCCTTTCTTTCTTTGTTACACTGCTTAATATATTTCAAAACCGGAATCGATTAAACTTTATTACCTTTATTCTTGAACTGTATGGTATAAAAAAAAAGTATCTCAAAAAGAAGACATGAGTGTCTCACACATATAAATACACATTTGTGTGTGCTTCTGTCCGACCATGTTTCATCTGCTAAAAAAGTTTTTCTTAAATTACATTTACATTATCCTTAAACTTAAAAAGAAAAAAGTTTAAATTACTTATTATATTTGTCTTAGTTATAATAGGCTCTTAAAATTGTATCGATTATACTTAAATACTTTCTCTCTGGAACTACAAAAAGTACTCAAATAGCTTGCTGTCATGAACTATGAAATAAAATATAAATAAATTATCACAAAGCAAAAACATTAGAATACTGTTTTAAACATACATATACAAATTTATGCGTGTTCCCATCTCATCAAGTTTCAACTACTTCAACAGTCTGCTTTAAACTACTACTTACAATATTTATTCTTCGAATTTCAAATAAAAATAGTTTATTTTACATTTTTATTTGTATTAGTTTGTAAAGGATTCTAAAATCCTATTGATTAAACTTAAATATTTTTACTCCTGAATTTCTAATGAGATACAAGAAAAAGATTGTTGCTGAAGGGCATTTTTTGTTTATAGCGAAACAATTCTAATTTAAACGTGTCTATGAATAGAATATTTGAAAAATAAAATAATTTCACCTAGTTGCTAATGGAAAATAAAACTGTTTTTGTTTTTAATTTTAAATGAAAATAAAATAAAATTCTAGCATTTTTCTTATAAGCAAAAGAAATAAATTTATAAATTTAAATATACAGGGTGTCAATAATTAAACTACCCTACTTTAAAGTTATCTAAATACGAAACTATTGGTCAAAAAGTTGTGAAATTTTGTGACGGACATAATGAAAGGATGGGAATTTGTTTGAGCAAAAAATAGTTCAAAATTTCGCCTCCAGAGGGCGTTTTTTAATAAATTACACATTTAGCCACCACCCACTGAATACTAGCCTGAACTCTGTGAAAAAAATGGCGGCAGTTGTAAGTGGAGTTTTTTTTTTCAGAGTTTGTACTGTCCGTTCAATTCGAACACCAATAATTTTTAAAAGTTTTTCGCTTTATTTTTTTCAGGGGGCTGTGTGTATATTTGTCTTATTTAATCTGAGAAAATTAAAGTGTAAAAACTTTTAATAATGTGTAATTCATTAAAAAGACATGTGTAATTCATTAATTCAGACCCCTGTTGGCAAAATTTCTATACTAACTAAATATTTTTCCGCTCAAACAAATTTCCATTCCTTTATTATGTCCGTCACAAAATTTCACAGCGTTTTGACCAATAGTTTCGTATTTAGATAACTTTAAAGTAAGATCGTTTAATTATGGACGCGCTGTATATTTAACTACCAAAGCGCGCGGCTATGCACAATGTGCATACATTGTGTCACATTTGAACAAGCATGTGTGCTTTGCACACGTGCTTGTTCAAATGTAGCAAGTAGCGTTGGTGATTCCACTAACATGAATTGAAAATTATATTGCTATAGATAATATATGTTTTACCAAAGAAAGTTTGATAAGGTGATAAAAATTTTCTTTATGCAATTTTAATTTCTAACATGTGCATCTTTGCACACCTGCAACTGCTGATGATTTTTAATAAATTATTTACAGTCGAGCCCCTTTATAACGAACTCCAAAGGACCAAAGGTTTTGTTCGCTATATCCGGTGGTTCGTTACATCCGAACCGTTAAGATGTTAGAGTTCACAAAATGTATAGCTCATTAGTTGCTATGTATATTCAATGACCATGTGTTACAAAATGATACATAAAATCTATTAAAAATTATCATTAATTAATTACATTGACTAAATCCATTACAATAAACTGACACAATACTAATTAAATTAACTAAAAATGAAGACAAATGGAAATAAATTCATTTTACCTTTAACTATTGCTTTAATTGTTAGTCATACCTGCAGATTGGCTATCGTAAAAGGGAAAGAATGCAGTTGTTTCTACCCATTAATAAACAGACTTATCGCTCATTTGCACCGTGTTTCACTGACAGACATACATTTTCTTATGAAATTAGAGTCGAAGTGTTGTTTTCACAACTGCGGCAAAGTTTAAAAAAAAAATACAGTGGTTGACTGAAAAAAATGTTCGTTTTAGCCGACTCTTAAGATTTTGGAGGTTCGTTATAAAATGATAAATTAGCATTAAATACAATAGGAAACCGGCGGGAACAAAATTTTCGTTCGTTATATCCAAGAGTTCGTTATATACCGGGTTCGCTATAACGGGGTTTGACTGTATATCTACTTTATTCTACAGTCTTTCTAAACGCGGCTACAATAAGTCTCATTTAAAAGAAAGCGTTCTTTTTAGTTAGTGTATTTAAAAGTTTATTGTAAATTCTATAAAATTATGTTATTTTCACAGATGTTTCCATTGACTGATATAAAAGTAAATGCGTCAAAAAATTGTGGAAAAAACGTTATATTTAACAAAAAAAAAAAAAAAAAAAAAAAGAAAAAAAACCTAATTCTTGTTTCTAATGCTATCAATTATCAAACAAATCGCAAGCTGATAAAAAAAAGAAAGCAATTTTACAAATTACAACGACCATTTGGAAAAGGATTTTTTCAAAGACAAAAATTTAAGACATAAAAAATCGCACGGAGTTGATCATACATTACGTACCCCATGAATTAAACATTAATAGTGTTATTACACGTAAAAATTGCAAGCGACAAAAATCGCCTGCGACCCGTCAGATTTCTTAAAACTTACGTATTATCCACCTGAGACTTACGTATTATCCAAGCATTTCATTGGCTGTTCGGGAAAAGGCTTTTCCATCATCAGATTTCCAAGAAATCTGACGACCAATTTTAAGTGAAATTTCATTCTTAAATTTCTAAACATCCCACAATATTACTTTTCACACCGTCGTATAGAGGAAAAAATGTACTTTTAAATGCAATTTGTTTGAAAGTTGTAACTCAATTTGTTTCTCAGTTATTAATTTTTTTTGTAGTTTTTATTACTTTTTTGTCATAGTGGCAACAGAAATATCCATCTCTGTTGAAAGTAAAGAGAAATACAGATTACTGTATAGACCAATCAGAAAACGAATAATATGCGGATTAAACCAATAAAAAGCTTCAGATATGCTTTTGATTTCCTACCCTGACGAGGACAATAACCATTTTTCCAAATGGTAAAAAAAACTCAATGAGTTCAAGCAGATGGAGCTGCACTATCGCAGATTTTAATGACGCCAGAAAAGCCTTGAAATTTCAAACAGCAAACAATTTTTTAGACCTTTCTACAGCTAAATAGGATGAAAGGTAAAAACGGTCTAACGTTTTGAAACAGTGCAGCGCATTCGATAAGTGATATTAGAAACTAAAAGAAGTAAACCAAATAAAGTAATTCCCTGTTTCACCCATCACTTTTTTTCAAAAATAAATTCATTAACTGTTGTCGTTTACTTTTCGTTGAATTCTTAAAAAGTTCGATCCATTTTAAAACACACTGTATATTAAATTGGATATGTTTAATTTGTATTTATTTAATACTGTATATTTAATTTGTGAATAAATTCTTATTTTAATATTTTAGAATTTAATTGGTGGAATATATAATCCCGAATTTTCTTGTATATTTTTTGATTGAAATTTAAGTACAACGCATTAAACATAAATAACTACATAACACAAAACATAACTACAAAAACATAATACTGAAAGTATGTGTTTTGATATGCATTTTAATAAGTTAAGACTAACAATTAATAAGCCATAATAATTTGAGATAAGGATTTCATTCTCGAAGTAGGCCATTTCACAGTTTAAATTCATTAAGAAATTAAAGTAAAAGAAATTAAATTTAAATTATATATGTTTAAAGTCTCACAGTACACTGTTTACCATTTCATCAAAACAGAAGAAAGACGTTATAGTTATACGAAAGTGTATAATATTTTGATATTTCGATCCAGTAAAAATTAAATTACGAAAAATGTTTTGAAGGAATATGTTGATTTAATTAAGTAATGTTTTAAAATTTATAAAAATAGAGATATAAATTAAATCAAACATTTCTTTTTTTTATTGCAAATTTGATATTTCAAGCATAAAAAATTACATTAATTTAAATATTTAAAATTCCAATTTATACATTTTGAATCCATTTTGCAAAAAATATAAATTACAAAATAATTTAATATTATAACTATTTTTTTTAATTTAAAAGGAAATTTTAAAATTTAGAAAAAAAATCACTTCTGAAAAAAGTTAAAAATTAAGGGATGCAATAATAAATGTCTTTTCACTATTCATAAAGAACATTTTAAAACTTTAACTTTTAAATGTGTTATGTCCTGATATTAGCGACTTGAAAGTATATTGCGGGGTAATATATATATGTATTTTTTTTTTTTTTTTTTGGTCACTTAACGGTCCAAAACTAAATTTTAAAAAATACATAAAAGCTAAGTCATTTTATGATTTTATTAATTTAAAAATATATCAATAATTCTCCATTAAAAAATTAATTATTTTTCGTTTTATAAGAGATGGGAAAATCTTTGTACATAATTTCTCTCCAGATAAAATCTATATTGAACTCAGCGGTAAGTCAATCTGAAAATACTTTCGAATCGTTAAAGATTAAATTATAAGCATATTACTTTGAGTTATTTTCTAAACTTTTTGTTTAGAAATATTCTGAGTAGTATTGCATACCTCTCAATCTCCCACCTATCTTCGGTAAAATGTGTGTCATATTATCCAGATTTAAAACGTTTCGAAACAGGAAATGTATTTGGTGCATTATTACTTCTTTTATTCATTCAATTCCTACTATTAGTTCACACTCTCCCTACATATATCTTTTTCAAATATTCAGTCGTTAATAAAATAGTTATTATTCATCTACTCAAGTTCAAACACATTTTTTAAACTTGTAGTGGGCACAAAGTACGAATTTTAATAAATTAACATTTAAAATCTCCGTTTCGAGCTGTTTCTATAACCGTCTTCAGGAAAATATGATGGTAAAATAGCTCAAAATTCAGAAACGAAGTTTTCATCTCTGAACTTTGAGCCATTTTACCATCATATTTTCCTGAAGACGGCTGTAGAAACAGCTCGAAACGTAGATTTTAAATGTTAATTTATTAAAGTTCGAATTTTGTGCAACATTTAGCAAGATTGTGTGTTTATTTATTAATTAATTTTAATTTTATATGGGAGAAAAAATGGCGTTTATTAGTTACAGAACAGCATTTAATGCATATCCATACCTATAAGGGGGGGGGGGTTACCATAGAGGGGACCCTGTTCTGTCGCCAAATACCGCCAAGTTTATCTCAATCTTGGCGATATATCGACAAGTTTGACGACCAAACTGATTCGCCAAAAGGGACGCCAACTTGGCGATATCTCTAATATTTCGCCAAATTCCCATAGACTTCCATTGTAAACCAATAGGGCTTACTTGCTTATAGAAAAGCAACAAATTGAGATATTTTAATGCAACAAAAACTAATATTAGCTTAAGGGATTATATTAAAATTTTCTTTGATGACCTAAGTAGGAATTGACTTAAAAAACATAATTGTATTACTTGTTTCATATTTATGCACGCCAAAAAATAAATAAATAAATAAATAAAAAATAAATAAATAAATGGTGATTTTCATAGTACATCAAGATTAAAAACATTTCGAACCAGAAAATGTTTTGTTGTATTTTGGTGTGTTTGGTGTATTATTTATAAAAAAAAAAAAAAAAAAAAAAAAAAAAAAAAGGCGATTCTTATAGTACATCAAGATTAAAAACGTTTCGAACCAGTAAATGTCTTTGGTGTAATATTATTTGTCCTATTTTATATTCATGCATGCAAAAAAAAAAAAAAAAAAAAAAAAAAAAAAATGCGATTCTCATAGTACATCAAGATTAAAAACGTTTCGAACCAGAAAATGTCTTTGGTGTATTATTATTTGTTTTATTTTATATTTATGTATGCCAAAAAAAAAAAAAAAAAAAAAAAAAAAATGTCGATTCTTAGAGATTTCATCAAGATTAAAAACGTTTCGATCCAGAAAATGTGTTTGGTGTATTATTATTTGTTTTATTTCATATTTATGCACGCCAAAAAAAAAAAAAAAAATATTTTTCGCGATTCTCATAGTACATCAAGATTAAAAACATTTCGAACCATAAAATGCCTTTGGTGTATTATTGTTTGTTTTATTTCATATTTAAGCACGAAAAAAAAAATGGCGATTCTTATAGTACATCAAGATTAAAAATGTTTCGAACCAGAAAATGTCTTTGGTGTATTCTCATTTGTTTTATTTAATATTTATGCGCGCCAAAAAAATATTTTTTTGTGATTCTCATAGTACATCAAGAGGCTTACAATATGTTATTAAATTATTTATTTCTTTTATCACAACATCCGATCTATTTAAATAACGTGGTTGATAAATTTCGTTACCCATGATTTTGAATTTTATAAAAAGACAGTGATGCATAAATGCATGTATGAAAATCACTTATAATCATTAAAAAAAAAGAAAAAAAAATTGGCGATGGATCGAAAGAGAAAAAAAAATCTTTAAATTATCGTTTATGATTATAAAACTTTGTATTGAAACCAAAAATCCATGCTAACGTTTTTCACAGTACATCAAGCGTCTTTACAATATGTTATCGAATTGTTTATCTCTTTTTTCACAACATCCGATCTATTTAAATAACGTGGTTGATAAACTTCGTTACTCACGATTTTGAATTTTATAAAAAGTCAATACTCTATAAAAGTATGTATGAAAATCACTTATAATCATCTAAACTAAGCTAAAATTGCTAAAAGTGATAAAAAAAAATTACTTAAAAGGCATATAAATACCTTTATTCAAATCGACGTTTCATCACTCAAATGGCGACATTTTCAAGATCTTCGTTGCTACAAATATTTTCGTAATTTTTTTTTTTTAATAAAACAAGAAATAGGTAAATAAAATACCGATTGATTTTTAAAATAGTAGAATAATTTATTCATCAAGATTTTATTTACCATCCATTATTCGGGAATCAATAGAGATCTTTTTTCGCAGTGAGAATATTTGCAGTGATTCAGCCTACCTTGCGTTACCTAAAATTTAGAAAGAGACGCTTTTCAGGATTAGAAACAGCAGTAGAACATAATTGACGCTCACAAATATGCTTTTTTATTTTATTTTATGTTTGTGTCGTTTTTTTAATTGTACATGAAGTCTCTTGATTTCATTTACAATTTTCTTATTTAAAAAAAAAAAAAATTGCGAAAATATTTGCATCAACAAAGATCTTGGAAATGTCGCCGTTTGAGCGATGAGACATATGTCGGTCTGAATAGAGGTATTTATATGTCTTTTAAATATATTTTTTTTATCATTTTTAGCAATTTTTAGTTTAGTTTGGACAATAATGTATCAGGTTGTAACGAAAGTTTCCTGCCACGGCTAATACGATCTAAGCAAACAGTTCGCGTTGACGTGTTTGCTCATATTTTGTCAAACGATTTTTGGCATTTGAAAGACAAAGGCTTGCTTTATAACACTGTGTTGTGAAAATTGTAAAAAATATCGTTTTCATTAAGTAATGATCTGAAATGGAACTATCCCGCTACTAGATTAGAACCATCATTTACTTCCAGTTCTGTTGCAAAAATTCCACTACAGAATGTCACCGAATAAAGTGTACAACTTTAGGTACAAGTGTTGAATCATATGAAACTGTAAAGGTTTGACGGAATGGTTGTTATATATAAAATTACAGTTAATTATATATATTATAATTAGTATTATGCAACGGTGATTTGGCGGAAAACTTTCGTTACAAACTAATATTTAAAAAAAGTAGTTCAAGGTATTTCACATAAATTAACATATATAACTGTATATGCTATCAGCATTTTATCACTTTAACATCTGTTTTTCTTAAATTGCATTATATTTTATCCAAGTTGATGAAAATAATAAAAATATCTTTTGTTAAACTGCTTCCTTTCTTTCTTTGTCTCACTGCTTAATATATTTCAAAACCAGAATCGATTAAACTTTACTACTTTTATTCTTGAACAGCATGATATAAAAATAGGATCTCGAAAAGAAAAAAATCTATAATAATGTATCACACATATAAATGCGAATTTGCTTTTGTTTGCGTCTCGCCATGTTTAATTTACTAGAACAGTTTTTCAGAAATTACTACTTACATTATCCTTAAACTTTCAACGAAAAAAATATTTAAATTATTTCTTTATTTGTCTTAGCTATAAAGGGCTCTAAAACTTTTATCGAATAAACTTAAATACTTTCTCTCTTGAACTAAAAGATGTACTCAAATAGTTTGCTATCATGAACTATGAATTAAAATGAAAATAAATTATCACAAACGAAAAAAAAATAGAATATTTTTTACACATATACACGAATTTATGCGCGCTAATATACAGTAGAGCGCCAATTATCCGAACCCCAATTAACCGAATTGCCAATTATCCGAACAGCCTTTTTCTCTCAAAAAATTTTTTTAACCAAACTTCCAGTTTTCCAAACAGCCTATTTCTTCCAAAAAAAAAAAAATTAATCGAGCTCCCAATTATCCATTGGCTTGAAATAAGAATTTAAATAAAGTGGATCTGAAAATAAAGAATGTAAATAACAATAAAGGATATGGAAAGAATCCTAAGCTATGAATAAAAGGAAATTATCGAGTGGTGAAATAGTGAAGTATACATGACCCTGGATATCAGATTTTAAATAATGATGAGATTGTGGATGAGATTCATGATGAAAAAGAAATGAAAAGAAAATGAAAACGAATGCTGTGAAAATAACCCAGGTCCATCCCATAACGAAGCCTTTGAATGTTTGGAAACAGCTATGAAATGGCTCGAACGGCAGAAGAACATTGATTCTATTCAACTAACGTATTTAAGAAGAATTAGAGATATGACAGCATTGAAAAGAATGTCTTCGTTGAACCAAGCAACGATCAAAAGCTTTTTTCCTTAAATTATAATCTCTGTAATTCAGAAAATGATAAAAAGAGAAAAAAAATAATAAAAATGTAAACAACATTTTTTTTTTTTTAAAGACAAAAAGAAAAACCAATTTTCAGCCATGCCAGCACTAACTGAGGCTGCCAGTCTTAGGCTTAGATAACGTATGAAGGTTTTATTATAGTCAGAAACATCCCTTAAATTGTCTGTCCATTTATCCGAACTTTTACTTATCCGAAATAGGTTGGGTCCCGACTTGTTCGGATAATCGGCGCTCTACTGTATCATCATGTTTCAGTTACTACAACTGTCTACTTTGAATAACTACATACGTAATTTGTTCATCAAATTTCAAATAAAAATAGAGTGTTATACTTTTTATTTGTCTAAGTTCTTAGTGTATTTAAAACTCGTATTGATTAAACTCAAATATTTTCACTTTTGAGTTTCTAACGAGGTAAAAAAAAAATTTATTGATAAAGGATATTTTACTATCTATAACAAAAAGATTCTAATTTAAGCTTGTCTGCGAATAGAAGATTTGTAAAAACAATAATTTCAGCTAGATTCTAAATGAAAATAAGTATTCCATTTTTGTTTTTTATTTTAAGAATTACAAGAAAAATGATAGAATTTAGCTGTTTTGTAAATTAAACACATATTCAACTATCAAAGCAGGTTGTTGATGTTGATAATGATGAAAAATGTATTATCAATAAAAATTCATTAAATATGCACTTTTAACATTGATCGTTATTATCTTTACACATATGCAACTGCTGAAGTATTGTTGTAAATTATTCATATTTATTTTATTGGAAATATTTAAACACGTGGGTACTAAAAGTTTCATTTAAAAGAATATTATAATTAAACTATCAAAATTATAAAGGGAATTTTAAAATTTGGAAAAGCTAAAAAATATTACTACTGAAAAACTTCTTACAATAAAGAATGTAATTATAAGTGAATTTACACTAATATTACAGAGCTTTATAAAACTGTAACCCAATGCCTCAATATACGCAATTAATACAACTGCCGCGTGTATTGCAGTGAAAGTTATTTTATTGTTTTTATCCGTTAACACCGATGAACTTATCACCGACTTTTAAAAATATATAAAACTTAAATAATTTCATTATTTTATTATTGTGAAAATATATCAATAAATTTCCACGAAAAAAATCCTAATTATTTTCTGTTTTATATTAGATATAAAAATCTTCTGTATATAATTTTTCTTCGAATTAAAATTCACTTGGACTCAGCGGTAAGTCAAGTTCAAACACTGCTGAACCATTAAATATTAAATTGTATTTATATTCCTTTGAGGTATATTCTAAGCTTTATGTTTTGAAACAGTCTGAGTAGAGTTGCATGGCTGTCAATTTCTTACCTGCCGTAAAATGTTGGTAATTTGAACAAGGTTAAATACATTTCGGAAAAAATAGGTGCTTATGATGTAAATTTTATTTGCTTTATCTCATGTTTATACGTGGAAATTATTTTATTTATTTATTTGTTTATTTATTTTTTGGTTAGAAACACTTTTAACCTGAGTAAACCTGGACCACATTTTATCGTAGAATTATGGATTGTTGACAGGTATGGTACATTTGTGCATGTCTTCAGTACATCGCTTTTGTAAAATTGTTAGTACAGTCGCGGAAAAAAAGTAAAACCCCCTACTAACTCCTCAACAAATTATCGTAGAAGAAAGTTACTGGTACCGAACGATTAGAAATAAAGTCTACTTTTAAAAGATATATATAAAATTTGCTTAGGGGGCCATCTACATATTAAAACGAACCATAACTTTGTTGTTTTCAATAGCAGTACACAATTCTGACAGCATGAATGAACTCTACACCCTTCAATAAGCCTGAAAACACATTTTTATGCAATTCGTACCATAAGTTTCCGAGAAATTAATTATTTTAAAATGAGCATATTTTAAGGGTTGTATCCAAATTGAAATTCGGTACTGGGTTGTTAACCGAGAGAGCTCCCTTCTTGATCAAAGCACCTTAAGCGCCACCCAGGCAGTCAATGAAGCCTGCTAGATTATAGGATAGCATAAGAAATTTCAAAATATCTAGTCACTTCTATCATAGACTGCCCCTTAAACCATCATTTTTCCGTTTTTTAAGCATAATTTGAAAACTGCTTGGTAAAAAAATGTGAAATTTTGGATTTCCATAAAGCAGGACTTAATAAATCTAAATCCATTAAAGGAGTTGTAGGTTGCAGTTCATAATTTTTTCGAATATTAATTTCATAATTTATAATTTATATCATAAAATTATAAAAATTGCAAATTCAGCGTATTTATGTTTGGGTATATTAGTATTATTGCTACACAAAAGATTAGCACATCAGGAGCATAATTTCAGGAGATATAAATAAAAATATGAAAATATAATTTAACATTAGAAGCACTAATTTTTGAATGTTTATAATTCAAAAACTTATCATTCAAATGACTTGAAATTTGGTGTCTAGGCATAGTTTGAACCAGAGAATTTAAATATCTCGTTAAAATTGGGTATTGTTATTGAAAAAAATGAAGTTTGGATTTGTATTAATATGTAGATGGCCCCCTAAGCAAATTTTATATACATCATTTAAAAGTAGACTTTATTTCCAATCGTTTGGTACCACTAATTTTTGTCTTCGATAATTTGTTGAGGAGTTAGTAGGAGGTGTTTACTCTTTTTTTTTCCACGACTGTACATAATGCCTAGTATTTTAGTTAAAGTTTACCGACAGAAGTCACTGTCTTTTTTCAATGCCCGTATTATACTTATATTCATCTTATACCAATATTTCAGGCTTTATTATCGTAGTAGCCATTAGAGTATAGACATATTTTCTTTATCTGTTATTACATTAATATATATGTATATATATATATATATAAATCATGACATCTTATTTTTCATTTAAAAATTCTTTAACTTGCTTTGTATACATATTAAAATCAATGTCCATAAAATACATTTTATTTACTTTTTCATAAAAACTTTAAGATACTCTTCCTTATTTTATTTAAAAAACATATATTTCAGCAGGCTTTAAAACTATGTTATATAACAAGTAATGCATCGTCTAATACCTTTTGGCTCCTCTCTGAAAAAGAGCTTTTTTCAGAAAGGTAAAGAAAATGTATTTTATGGACATTGATTTTCTTATACGTATACAAAAGCAAGATAAAGAATTTTTAAATTAAAAATAAGATGTCATGATTTTATATATATATATATATTAATGTAATAACAGATAAAGAAAATATGTGTATACTCTAATGGCTACTATGATAAAAAATCCTGAAATTTTGGTATAAAATGTATATAATGTCTAGTTTTATAAAAACAAACGTGCATTCAGTGGTAAGTCTATTTGAAATACTTCTGAACCGTTAAAGGCTAAGTTATAAATATATTCCTTTGAGTTATACACTGTACAAAACGGGGAAATGTTTGTTCATCTAGGAAAATATAACATAATCACGAAAAAAATTATAATAATCGCGTCCAAGTTTCTTTCGCTTCACTGATTTTCGAAAACGTTTCCGAATAGTTTTTTATAGTGTATTAATCAATTTATTAAGTCCTAGATATAAATTTTTCGATGGAAACAATTCTCAACTAACCGCTTTCATGTTCAACAAATATTTTTTTTTTCAAACATAATACGTTACCAACATTAACATTAAAATTAATATTATTTTGTTACTACTGATTGCATAAATTCTATTACACAGCTAAAAATATTTATTTGAAAAATAATAGTACCTAAAAAATGATATTTCTGTTTGTGGAAACTGATTAATAAACTAGAAAATCTTCTCAAAATCATTTCTGAAAATCAGAAGTCTAAAACGAAATTTTGTTTTACAAATGATTCTTTTAATATAGAAATTATATTTGTTTCTGAGGTTTCTAATGGAAAAGAATGCTTTTCAAAATCATGGGTAACTCGGAAAAGGTTATTGTCTATATTCGTTCTTTCTTGTAGTACGTTTTCGAAGATTAAGAATATTTGTCTTTTTTTTTTTTTTGCAATGTATTATAATCTTTATATCCAGAAATACTTTGAGTAGTGTTGCATACCTAACAACCTCCCACGATTTTTTGGAAAAATGTGTATAATGTGACCAAGCCTAACTGGAAAATGGTTTTGATGTAATCTTATTTACTTTTTTTCACGTTTATACTCGGAAATTATTTCATGCTAACTAGCGCTGCGGTTCGCGGCCAGGTCCAATTGGTAAGAGTGAATTATGTCAGCCGGGTATCGGTCCGGATAGCCTAACAGGTAGGGCATTGGCGCGGCACGCCAGGTATCCAGGTTCGATCCCTGGTCTGGACATTTTTCGCTCTGTTGGAATAAACTTCAACTGTGCTACTCCAGCCTTGAATATGATTTAATCCAGTTGAAAAAAAATATTCTTTCCCTTCATTATGACCTAATGACATGGTATACAGGAGTTTCCGTGTTAAAGTAGTTTAATCATGTAAATGCTATAGTTGTAGCTCGGATGGATGAAACTAGCGCTGCGGTTCGCGGCCAGGTCCAACTGGTAAGAGTGAATTATGTCAGCCGGGTATCGGTCCGGATATCCTAACAGGTAGGGCATTGGCGCGGCACGCCAGGTATCCAGGTTCGATCCCTGGTCTGGACATTTTTCGCTCTGTTGGAATAAACTTCAACTGTGCTACTCCAGCCTTGAATATGAATATAATATATTTCATGCTATTTATTTTTTTAACTCGTTTAACCGAGGTAAAAAACTACACATTTTACGGTAGAATTGTACGTGGTTGACAGCTATAGAATTGTTTTGATTGTATACGCCATATACTCTCTAAACTTCAAACTCTTTTTCAGCAGAAAATTTACTAATTTGAAATAAAAAAAATTAAATGTATTTTTCATTTAAAAATGATTTACATGAAATATAAAGAAATTTATTTGTCTTCAAAAAGAAAAAAGAAGAAGAAGAATTAATTCAACAATAAATAAATGAAGAAACAGAAAAGATAAATGTGCTGTTAACTATGTCAGTAAGTAATTTACTTCTTAAGGGACATAGCACTTTGAAAATGGTCAAAATATCGATTTTTTTAAATGACTTAAAATAAAACTACATATCTTTAAAATATTCTAGTGAAATTTCAAAGATGTATTTATAATAATAAATAATTTATTAAAGATTTTATGCGCAATGGCAGAATTTAAATTGACGCTTCGCCCACCCAAAAATAATGGTTAATTGAGATCACTAGTCAACAAACCCAAGGACATAGCGAATTATTTTATATACTCCTCGGCGAAAACTCAGGATATAATTTAACCGTAACAGTTTGCATTAATTTGGTCATGTGAAAAGACTATAGACGCATGTATCAAAGAAGGAAGAAACAAACAATGTTTAGGAATTAAACGGGAAAAATTAAGCTTGCTTTCAGACGTGTAGATGCCTCAAAAATGAAAAATGAGGGTTTTGCATGTAAGGCTGGCTGTTTTAAAGTTTTATTACTAAATATATATGAAAATAATTCATGTTCTCGCATAACATATATTACTTGTAAGTGATATTTTATATAAAAAATGACAAATGAGACAATTATATTATTTTTAATTTTTCGGTGATTTTAAAACGTTACCTTACTTGTTATATGTAACTATATGAAGATGATTATATTTACTTTAATTTGTGTTTTCGATAAAATTGTGATGAACGTCACACAAGTTAGAAGTTAAAACATGTTATTTTTTGTAGATATAAAATTTAAACTGATATTTGCTCATATTCAGATTTCATAATTTGCTTATTTGAGAAATGCTGGGCTTTTTTTCCTAATTCAGAGAGAGGTTAGAATTATTTTACTTTGTTTTTATGAATATTTTATATTTATGTGCACAGAAGTTTATAGTTACATTTTTTAAAATATTTAAATTATGAGTTTGTTGAATTTAGTTGATCTTTTACTATGCATGAAAGAAAAAAAATTCATATTAAATGTAATATCCTATACAACTAAAAATCCTTGCACGTTTTATGTAGTATATTTTAAGCAACAAAATTGAAAAAAAAAATAGTTGAAAAGGTACTGTGTCCCCTTAATCATCTTGTAATTCCAAAAGCTCCATTTATTTCCATGAATTTGTGTTTCGATAACGGAACCGTTCCGTAAAAAGCAAATTTTAAAAGTGCTTGTCTTTGATTAAGGTATGTTCTGTAATTAATTTCAAAATGAACTTTGTATTTAAACAAAAATTATAATTTCTCATATATGTCTTGAAATTAGGAGTTTTAAGGAAAAGACTGGTTACACATTTCTCCAGTTAAACATTCAGATGTGTACGCATTTCAAAAGGCATACAGAATATGTATGAGTGTTTCAGTCTTTGCTTTATTCTATTTCAGTGAAACTCCCCTGTAGCCGGATTTTTTGCAACACTTGCCTGGTCGTTTGAATTTGAAAAGTACTAATTTCAAAAAGTATTTATTCGCTTTATATTATAGAGATTAAATAAACGCGAAGAATACTGGTGTTCAGATTGAAGGGGGCATAAAAAAGCTGAAAATTAATACTACGACAGCCGACTTTTCCATGCCAGTGCGTAGGCCTAATATTCATTGTGTCTATATTTACAGAACATGAATTTGAATTTTAAGGTTGCTTGAATTTTAAGATTAAGGAGAAATATGTGCACTATTTGTTATTATGGTAACAAGTGCTTACTAAAAGCAATAGCAAAATAGAAACAAGAATAAATTACCTGTTTTTTTTTTTTTTTTTTTTTGAAATTAAGTACCTTTTACATGTATCACAAAGGTCTAAAAAAACTGTTCTGTCTGTCGCAGTTTCGATTGTCTTTGTTTTGAAGCTCTATTACGAGTTTTTAAATATTATTTGTCCACCAGTATCACCGTCTTTCTGCTGCTACAGCCATTCCAAACCTTTTGAAAAACATTCAAAAGCTTCAGAAACGCTAATTTGTTAGTTTTCTTCGTTCCATTCCGCAGCTTACGGGAGTTCAAGTTCAATTCAATGAAACTCTAAGAAAGGGGATCGAAAATACACTGCTCAAAACAATTAAAGGATATTTGAAGTTTTATATAAAATAAAGATATAAACGAAAATTTTTTTGCCGAAAATAGAAGAAGAGAATCCCAAATGCAAATTTTTCTGGTTTTCAAACTGTGGAGTATGCAAATTTTGAGTTCGACGTCAAAAACGTCGCTTCAGCGGCAGCGAATGAAATTTGACTTTCAACTGGATAAAAGAGAATGAAGACAAGGATGATCGGCATTCAGTGATTGCTTTGTTTCGATGAGTACGATGTCTCAGCGAAGTCATTTGACAGATTCAGAAGCTTTGAGAATTGTTGGTAGGTTAGAAGGGGGCCAAACTCAAACCGAAGTAGCGCAAGCCATTGGAGTGTCACAAAGTGTCATTTCCAGGATCTGGAACCGTTTTTTGGAGAGTGGATGTGCAGGCCGAAGACCAGGGCAAGGTCGTAGACGGGCAACAACGCCCAATGAAGATCGGTATTTAGCGTTAACAGCTCGGAGACACCGAACCATGAACGCTACTCTTCTCCAAGAACACCTTCGCTCGGCTACAGGCATCACGATTTCAACTCAGACTGTCCGAAACCGGCTCCATGCTGTAGGTCTGTATGCTCGCCGACCGATGGTATGTGTTAGATTAACATCAAGGCATCGTCGCGACCGCAGGGAGTGGGCAACCGAGCAGGTCAACTGGAGGAGAAATGAATGGAGCAATATTCTGTTTTCTGACGAGTCCCGTTTTTCTGTGCATCCGGATAATAGGCGTATTTTCATCTGGAGGGACCGTGGCAGTAGGAATAATCCTGCGTTCGTGCACGAAAGTGTCAGATTTGGCGGTGGAGGAGTGTTGGTGTATGGTGGCATCTCCATTGACGGGCGCACTGACCTCTACATCATTCGAGATAGAGCTCTGACTGGTCGCCGATATAGGGATGAGATCCCCAGACCTATTGTAGTCCCGTACGCTGCAGCAATCGGAGATAACTTCATTTTAATGGACGATAACTGCAGGCCACATCGTGCAAACCTGGTGGAGGATTTCCTTTTCGAGGAAGGAATCGTTCGAATGGAATGGCCAGCGTGTTCTCCAGACATGAATCCAATCGAGCACGTTTGGGACGCTCTAGGAAGACGAGTTTCTGGCCGCCAACAACCCCCACAAACTCTCCAAGAACTGGAAAGAGCTCTTCTGGAAGAGTAGGGCAGAATACCCCAACTCGTCATTAATAGCCTCATTGAGTCCATGCCTCAAAGGTGTTCAACGTTGCTGGCCGCCCGTGGAAACCATACCCCCTACTGAAAATGATTTTCTTTGAAGAAAACACCTTTTCTTTTTCTTTTTTTCTCATATGCACAAATTGTGTTTTTTTCCTTTAGTACACAAATGCGCAATAAAATGCATCTTTTTCTGCCAAACATGTGTAATTTATTCTCATATAACCTACTATGTCTGTCGACCATGTATCAATCAGCTAAACAGTTTACCAGATACAAAATCCACCTAAAACTGCAATATCCTTTAATTGTTTTGAGCAGTGTATTTATACATACTCCTAGTTCGTAAAGGACCACTTGCACACAGTGCTGAATTCAGATACTTTTCTCCGAGAGGGATTTCTGTGGCCCCCCGGGGGGGGGGGATTACACTTTTTGTCCATTGAAAACACAAAATCTCAAATCTTCCGGGGGTGGACATCTCAATGCTCCGGTGGGGGAATGTCCCCCCCCCACCCCCACCGAGCCATCCCCTGAATTCAACACTGCTTGCACACAAGGAATATGATAATAATTAAAAAAAGGCTTTCAAAATGGATATTGCACACGAGGAATGTGATAGAAAAAAAAAAGTAAAAAAAGCTTTAAAAATGGATTTCGGTTAACCGAGAGTTTCGGATAAAATAGGTTCTACAGTATATATCAAACATATATATGTTACGGCCAAAACCCGAAATTGGCCAATTCTCGAACTGGCCGGCCAATTCGCGAACTGGCCAACAACGTTTTAAACTGACTGGCCAATTCGGGAATTGGCCGGCCAAAACCCGAACTGGCCAGATGCAATCGGCCAGTTTGCGAAGTGGCCATACAGTATCGGCCAATTCGCGAAATTGGTATATAGAAACCGATTTTTACTTTTTATCATTTTCTAACATAGTTGAAAGTGTTTTTGAATTGAATTTGTCTGGCCGTATGCATGCCCGTGCTCTAACTTGGGTAAAGACTCGGATTGACTTGTAATTGTTATAATATTTAGCTTTATAAATACATTTTGGTATTACTAGTGAAGTTGTACTATTTTTGGTTAATTTGCAGGAACACACAAAAATATTTCATTACAGTATCATCAATGGTTTTTTTCAGTGCATTTTAATGTTGTTACATTATCTCAATTATAATAAAATAGGTATGCTTCATTAAGATGGACGACAAACTGTTATCTAAAGAGTATGAAATAAGTAGCAATTATAGTTTGTCTACAGAAGCACTCAAAAGTATTTCGTTACATTGCAGTGAATGGTGAAAGATCATTTCTAGTGCACTTAATTGATGTTACACTATTTCAAATATAATAAAATTTACATTCCTAACTCATGTAGTGAGCAATATGTTTTTTTTTTATGTATAGAGTATTGATTAAGTAGCCATTATAGTTCGTTTATAGGACTCCCAAAAGAATTCAGATAAAGAATTATGATATATGTGAAAAAATCGTTTATAGGGTATTTTAATGATGTTACACTACTTCAAATGTAATGAAACTGTTATATATTACTAATATGCTCTACAACATTTTTCTATAGTTTATTGGTTAGGTAAAATTTGTCGTTTATTTACAGAGTCCCTCAAACAATTTGTTTATTGGATTGGACAATGAATCCGATGCATCGATATTTGTCACAGAGGACAGAAATCTTCAGCAGATTAGAATATAATGCTCATAATAAACCCAATTTATCGAAATATATCAAACAGGCGGGAAATTGTCCAACATATCAGAATATAATCGTCACAGCATAGAACGTTCTTTCCTATCAAGTGTGCACGTCATTGCCACCTACCGGGTAGCCTTGAATCCCCAATTCGTATATTGGCCAAGGCTTCCCGGCCAGTTCGCGAATTGGCCGGCCAAAACCCGAAGTACGCTGTTCATTTCACAAATTTCGGGTTTTGGCCAGGAATCTCGGCCAGTTCCCGAACTGGCCGGCCAATTCGCGAACTGGCCAAGCTCCGGGTTTTGGCCGTAACATATATATTCCTTCTTGTGTTACATGAGATACATAAAAAGTATATGCTGCCAAGTACTATTTACAGATGATAGCAGAAAAAGGCTTATTTTAAAATTAAATTCAAGAGATTTATACAGTGAAACCTCCCTGTGCGACTACCTCCATTAAGCGACCACCTCCCTGAACAACCATTTTTTCATGGAACGAAATTTATTCGCATAAGCTCAATAATAATTTTACCTCTATTTAGAGACCATCCCAGTTGAAATCCCTCCATGAGCGACCTATTTCTTGATTTAATTTTCTTCAATTGAAGAAAATTAAATAAATTTCGTTTTTTCATGGTCGCTTGAAGAAGGTTTTATTAAAAAAAAAGTCCTTCCGGCCAGTGCCGGGAGGAAGAGGTAGCTTTCATAATCCTTATTTAAAAAAAGCCAAATTATATCATTCAAACACACGAAGCTCAATTTAGTGGAAACCGAATATAGGAGATCCAATACAAATTTTTATCAATATAATGAATGAGAATTTCGCGAAATTAGTCAGCTTTATCCAAGCTGCTTTTCTTTGAAGTAACATATATTTGGCTGCCAAATTCGGCAATTTCTTAAAGTGCCTGTCATTTCAAGACAACATGGTGGATGAGGCTAAGCAGTGAACTCGGTCGAGACCTTAGTAATTGCTGTGCACATGCTCACTCACATCGGAATCGGTTAATATATAGGAGTGCTGTCGCAGGCAAAAAATCAGATTTTTCAAAATGTCACCCACAATAGAAATTGAAACTGCTATATCTGAGCCATTTTTTAAGGTAAAGACAAACAAAAAATGCTCCTGAATCCTTATATCAAGGTCAAATACTTAAGAAAGAAACCTTTTTCAATTTCTAATTTTTTTGCACCTCACTTTAAATATATATATATATATTTTAATTTAATGGTCGCCATTTTGAAACAAGATGGCTGATGAATCTGGCCAGCGAACTTGGTCGAGGTGTTGATGTATACTATCCACATGCCTTCTTACATCGAAATAGGCGAATACGTGTGTTATCGCGTGACAAATACAAGATCGTTTCAAAATGTTAGCCATACTAGAAATTCAAAGTGCTATAAATCAACCATTTTTTAAGATATAAACAAAAGAACAAATTTTCAGAAACAAAAACTGCTCCGGAATCTTTGTATCAAGGTCAAACACATAAAAAAAATCTTTTTCATTTTCCAATTGTTTAATACCTCATTTTGAATTTTAAATTTAATTTTAATTTTTTTTTAATGGCAAACCTTTTGAAACAAGATGGCGAATGAAGCTGGCCAACGAACTCGGTCGAGACATTGGTATGTACTATGTACAGACCAAGTTACATCCAAATAGGTTCATAATTACGCCTGTTGTCGCGTGACAAAAATCAGGTCGTTTTAAAATGTCAGCCACAAGAGAAACTCAAAATGCTATTACTCAGCCATTTTTTTTTAGATATAGACGAAAGAAAAACTGTTCCGGAATCTTTGTATTAAGGTCAAACACACACAAAAAAAATCTTTTTCACTTTCCAATTTTTTTGGTATCTCATTTAAATTTTTTTATTTTTTAATTTTTTTTATGGCCGCCATTTTGAAACAAGATGGCGGATGAAGCCGGCCGACGAACTCGGTCGAGATATTTGTATGTACTATGTACACACCAAGGTACATCCAAGTCGGTTCATAAATACGCCTGTTATTACGTGAGAAAAATCAGGACGTTTCAAAATGTCAGCCACGCTAGAAATTCAAAATGCTATAACTCAGCCATTTCTTAAGATATAGACGAAATAAAAACTGCTCCCGAATCTTTTTATCAAGGTAAAACACATAAGAAGAAAATATTTTTTCAATTTTTAATTTTTTGGTACGACATTTCAAATTTAAATTTTTCTTAAAAATTTAAATGGCCACCATTTTTAAACAAGATGGCGGATGAAGCTGACCAACGAACCCGGTCGAGACATTGGTATGTACTATGTACACACTGAATTACATTCAAATCGGTTCATAAATACGCCTTTTATCGCGTGACAAAATTCAGGACGTTTCAAAATGTCAGCCACGCTAGAAATTCAAAATGCTATAACTCAGCCATTTTTTAAGATATAGACGAAACAAAAACTGCTCCGAAATCTTTGTATTAAGGTCAAATACATAAGAAAAAATATTTTTCCATTTTCAATTTTTTGGTACCACATTTCAATTTTTAAATTTTTAAAAACATTTTAAATGGCCGCCATTTTGAAACAAAATGGCGGATGAAGCTGGCCAACGAACTCGGTCGAGAGATTGGTATATACTATGTACACACTGAATTACATCCAAATCGGTTCATAAATACGCCTTTTATCGCGTGACAAAATTCAGGACGTTTCAAAATGTCAGCCATGCTAGAAATTCAAAATGCTATAACTCAGCCATTTTTTAAGATATAGACGAAACAAAAACTGCCCCGGAATCTTTGTATAAAGGTCAAATACATAAGAAAAAAATATTTTTCCATTTTTAATTTTTTGGTACCACATTTCAAGTTTTAAAATTTTTAAAAAATTTTAAATGGCCGCCATTTTGAAACAAAATGGCGGATGAAGCTGGCCAACGAACTCGGTCGAGACATTGGTATGTACTATGTACACACCAAATTTCATCGAAATCGGTTCATAATTACGGGAGTTACAGTGTGACATAGGTCAGATATATATATATATATATATATATATATATATATATATATATATATATCAATTTTGAACGGAGGGTGGTTTCGGGGTCTGGGGGTCATGATCGATGAAAATATACCAAAATTTTTTGAAATCGCTTTCCTCCGAACGGCTGCAATAGGTAGCTTTTTTGTAAAGAAAGCTACCTAATAATTCCGGAGAGCGCATTATTCATCAAACTTCTAAACAAAGTTTAGAATTTTTATTTATTCCAGTAACTTTTAAGTGTTTAAACAATTTTGTGCCTTTTTAGCCAATGAATTTAACTCAGATGACAAATTAAAGATGAAGGTCAATAGACTCCCCTGCCCTATTCTGTCAGGAAACTCTCAAAGAAATAGATAAATTAATGATATCATCATTATTTGTTCCCGTCCAAAAAAAAAAAAAAAAAGAAAGAAAGAAAAAAAAAAAGAAAAAAAAAAAAGAAAGATTGCATTTATTGACCGAACTTCGAAAGGACTTGGAAATAAAAGTTATGAAAGATAAAACCATAAAATCAAAGCAAACGTCAATGTATTCATTTTTTAAACTCTGCATTAATTAACTTATATAATTAACTTTTGTTTTGATACTTAAATTTTCATGCATTTTCCTAATATGAAAACTAAATTTTAGTAACATCAATTGTTACCTTTTTTCAACAATTAAAATCTAGGTTTAAACATGACCTCCATTGAGAGACCACCTCTCGGAATGACCCATTTTTATTGGAACGTTACGTGGTCACTTTAGGGAGGTGTTACTGTATATGAATTGGAGACTCGTGTAAAATGTATGTCAGCGAGATGAAAAATAAAAACAATTTCGTTAGAAACAATCTTGAAGATATGTATATATATATATTATTAATATATTCTTAATTTATATTTATTATATTAGTCTGTGATTGACACCAACAAAAAAATATTTTCGTCGTATTTATTTAAGGACAGTGGATCACAATGGATCAATAAATTTAAATTTATTCTTTTAAAACATGTAAGAAGAGTTAGAAATATTATTCAACAGAGGATATTAACTGTGGGTAACAGTAAGAGTATTTTTTAATAAACCTAGATTATTAGATTTAAAAAAACATTTAAATTAAAGCATTTAATAAGACAAAAAATAACACATTAATATCACATAATAAAATCATAGTATATACTGTAATTTTATTACGTGATATTAATGTGTCCCCTTTTTAAACTGTGATATTGATGTGTTTTGTTTTTTGTTTTATTAAATGTCTTATTTTAAATATCTTTAAGTTTATAATTCTGATTCAGACGTAATATGTTTAGTTATTGCTTAGAAATAGGATTTTAAATTTAAAATGTTTTCTAAAAGTCGGATTCTGAAGAAAAATGTCATAAAATTTCTAAATAAAAGTAAATTCGATTTTAATTCCCAGTGGATCCCAAAAGAAATATCGATTTTCTTTACATACTTTCTTTTTCTTTTTTGAGCTGTATAAGGTAGATAAAAAGATTATTTGCAGCTGACAGCAGAAAAAGTTTAATTTTAAACTTCGGACAAGGGATTTATATATGAATTGAAAATTCAGATTCATTCTATTTGTAAATAAAAACGAATTCCGTACAAACAATTTCAAAAAATATTTTGTTTCTTTTTATTTACAGCTAGAATATGTAAAAAAGAAAACTAACCTTTTTTTTTTAATAAAAAGATTGCTCTATAAAATAAATATAGTTTTCATCCAAACGTTTTGCATTTTACATATCTATCTACTTATCAACGATCTGCTAATCTATTGTTATCGAAACCTTAAGAAACTTGGAATAAATATACTACGGATATAAAAATTCATTTTAAGCAAAACATAACAAAAGTGATACATGCGATTTTTTTTTTTTTTTTTTTTTTTTTTTTTTTTTTTTTTTTTTGCAAAATGAAAAATGTTTTTCGCTAAAATGATATAAACGTTGGATAGTAGAAAATATTTAATTTAAAAGTTTAGATTTCAAATTTATTTACGTATGGAGAGTTTTCTATTAAAACAAACTCAATCATATTACTAGAGAAATAAGTTTTTGCAGTTTTATTTAATTTTATTTTCCATATAACAGTTGCAGTTATAATTGGCTACAGTAAAAAAAGTGGGTAAGTGTGATCGCTGATTGCACAGAGGGTTTCATTTTATATTATTTTAAAACACTTTATTCTTAAATTAATAAATCAAAATTTTTAATTTATAAATATCAAAACCTTTATTTATATATATATATATAAATAGACATTAATCACTATTATATTAGTTTTAAAATAATTTAAAAAATATATTTTAATTACTCAAGTAAAATTAGTTAAATAAAATTTATAAAATGGAATGAAGGAGTATGTAGTAATTACAGATTCACTTTTATGCACTATTAAAGACAAGTACTAAAACGAAAGTGTTAAAAAAAGACAAATGTTTCTGTATATAGAAAATGCATCATCACCAAACCAGAAATAAACAGTAACCTCTTCTGAGATATCTACGTTTCCACAAAAGTTCTTACTCTATTAGAAACCTCAGAAACCAATATATTTTCGAGACTTTTAACGAAGCATTTATAAAAAAAATAGGGACTTTTTTGTTCAACTTTTTTCGGAAAATTTCCGAGACTTTTAACAAACATTTATAAAAAAAAATAGGGAATTTTTTTGTTCCAACTTTTTTCGGAAAATTTCGGAGACTTTGAACGAAGCATTTATAAAAAAAAATAGGGAGTTTTTTTTGTTCCAACTTTTTTCGGAAAATTTCTGAGTAGTTTTTAGCTCAAAGGCTATCAATACCTGAGATCTAATGTACCCGCAGGTTCTGTATGTAGGTACGTATGTATATACGTAACTCGATAAATCTTGATAGAAATATCCGATCTGCTTCAATTTTATTTCTAGGTTCATTCTGATAATGCGCTTCCCTGATATGTTTTTGGGGTTCATTGGTTAAGTATAAAAGGGGGGGACGGGGGCTAATCCCCCTTAATTTAGATAAATCAGTTTTTCATGCAGAATTATCCGAATTGTTTCAAATTTGGTATACAGGTTTATTCTGATAAGGCGACTTCTTTAATAGATTTGGAGGTTCATTGAATAAGCATAAAGGGGATAACGGAGGGCTAATCCCCCCTTAATTTAGATAAATGGGTTTTTCATGCAGAATAATTCGATGTGCCTCAAATTTGACATGCATGTTTATTCTGATAATTCGCTTCCCTGATTTGATTTGGAGGTCCATTGGTTAAGTATAAAGGGGAAAATGGGAAACTACTCCATTAATTTAGCTAAATGGGTTTTTTTATGCAGAATTATCCGATTTGTTTCAAATTTAGTATACAGGTTTATTCTGATAAGTCGCTACCCTTATTATATTTCGAGGTTTATTGGTTATGTCTAAAGAGGGAAACGTGGGTGGAAATCTCCCCTTTAATTTATTTTTCGAGAGGCATTATTCTTCGAAATAAGAGTATAATATACAATTAGTGCGAACAGTCTGTGGATTTAATGCCATCAGTTTAACAGGGAACTTTTATTTTTATTATAATGTATTAATCAGTTTTCTCAACCTGGAATATAAGTATTTTGGATGCTATAAATTCTCAAATAAATAATTTTATGCTTACAAACATGTTTTACAGACAAACCTGATAAATTAACAGGTTTAAATTAAATCCTTGGATACATTTGACGACTTGGGCTCTTCATGCATTCGGCCGCTGGCGCCTATTTTTCAATACATACTATTAGTTCACACTCTCCCTATATTTATTTATATATCTTGTTCACATTTTCTGATTTTATTGAAAAAAGGAAAAACAATCCAATTACATACTTTCTTAAATAAGAGCACCTACCAATTTAATACGTTTGGAAATAAAAGGAATTAAAACATGTGCCAGAAATTAAACAGCTTGTATTTGAGATAAGCCGTAATTCTTAAATAAGTCTGATTGCCAAAACTGTTTTCTGCAAAGTATATAAAAAAAAAAATATTTTGCAGTAATATTTATTTTGTGTAACGGATTGATTACTTTTTTCTTTAAATAACTAATAAAAACTGATTAAAAGGTAAACATCAAATTTAATAGACACTATTTGGACAGTCTGGAAGTTTTCGAAGGTATTGTTGTGTTCATCTAGCTTTAACTTTTTGCGTCATATTTTATGCAGCTTCTGTTTTTTTTTTTCAGCATCGAATGACGATTTCAGTTTATCATAACCAAGATGTACACACGCTTTGGAATTTTCGAGGAGTAATCCAATTACATACTTTCTTAAATAAGAGCACCTACCAATTTAATACGTTTGGAAATAAAAGGAATTAAAACATGTGTCAGAAATTAAACAGCTTGTATTTGAGATAAGCCGTAATTCTTAAATACGTCTGACTGCCAAAACTGTTTTCTGCAAAGTATATAAAAAAATTTTGCAGTAATATTTATTTTGTGTAACGGATTGATTACTTTTTTCTTTAAATAACTAATAAAAACTGTTTAAAAGGTAAAAATCAAATTTAATAGACACTATTTGGACAGTCTGGAAGTTTTCGAATGCATTGTTGTGTTCATCTAGCTTTAACTTTTTGGGTCATATTTTATGCAGCTTCTGTTTTTTTTCTCAGCATCGAATGACGATTTCAGTTTATCATAACCAAGATGTACACATGCTTTGGAATTTTCGAGGAGTAATTTTATACCACTATTTTAGTTCAGGGTTCCCAGCGTAGCCTCCTTTTTTATTCAAAAATTGAGAATTCATACCGAAATTTTCGATAGAAGGAATTTTACTATAAGTAATCACAAAATTTCTGTCATTAAATAAAGCAGCAATTATCGTTTGTAATACCTGGTGTGAACTCGAAATTTTTGAATAAAAAAAGGAGGCCAATTTGGAAACTCTGTTTAAGTTTAGATATTGAATATTTAGTATTTATATCACATAATTTGTGATATTCTCGTTTAATGGTACAATTTGTAATATTTATCTGCCATTAAATAAGGCAAAAAAAATCTATTAAAAATTGTTGTAAAAATGTACGCATTCCCCGTATTATACGAAAGAATTAACTGTGAATATCAGAAAAACTTTTAAAAAAATTAAGAATTTTAAAGATTAAATACAGGCTATATTTAAAAAAGGCGGATTATGTAAAGAAATAATTTCATCAAATCACTAAATAAAATTATTCCGGTCATTTCTATTTACTGTTGGAGTCAAACACATTAAAATACTTTTCTTCTTGGACTACATGGGATGGGTGTAAATTGTTTGTCGGAAAATGCTACTAACTCCTAGAAGGAAAAGTCCCATTTAAATTTAACACGAGGAATATATTTTCGATTTTAGGACTCAGTCAAATTTTTTTATCACTATGTTGATAAATAGTAAGTTTGATAGAAGCAAATTTTAAGATGTGTTTCATTTATTTTTGTTATTACCCAGAATAATGCTACAGGAGTTGTAATTTTTCAACTGAGTGGAAAAGCATCCAGGCTCGGATACGAAACAGGTACCTTTTGGCTTAAGCTGACAATGCTCTGCCAACTGAGCTATGGCGAACACACAATTCGCCAAGAAACGTTTTTACTTTCTTCTATCTTTACAAGAAGAAAGTATTGGATTCGTGAAAAATTTCGACTTCCGGTTTTCGACGGATTTATACGTTTTATAATGCCCAGAACACGATTTGATGGTTTTTAGAAAATGTCTGTCTGTGAGTCTGTCTGTCACTCTGTCACTCTGTCACTCTGTGAGTCTGTATGTGACAAAACTTTTGTGGGCGGTCTATTTCAAGAACTAATGCACAGAATTTCACAAAACTTTATATTTAGTCAGACCTTCATATAAAATGAACCTGTTTAGTTTTTAGTGAAAATCGCCCAACAGGTGGCGCTGCTATGTGGCATTTTTCACAATTTCTGCAATAGCTATATCTCAAGAACTAATGCACGGATTTTCATAAAACTTCAGATTTAGTTAGTACAGGACATAGTTTCGTGTTGATTACTTTTTTGTGAAAATCGCCCTACAGGTGGCGCTGCTATGCTGCATTATTCATGATTATTGCAATTGCCCTAACTCAAGAAAAAATGCACGAATTTTCATCAAACATCAGATTCAGTTAGTCCCTGATATAAATTAGTGCTGTTTAATTTTTGGTGTAAATCCCCCAACAGGTGGCGTTGCTGTGCTGCATTTTCACGATTCCTGCAAAAGCTGTATCTCAGGAACTATTGCACGGATTTTCATCAAACTTCAGATTTAGTCAGTCCTTGACATGAATTGACGTATAAATTAGTGCTGTTTAATTTTTGGTGTAAATCGCTCAACAGGTGGCGCTGCTATGCTGTATTTTTGCGATTTCCGCAAAAGCTTTATCTCAAGACCTACTGCTTGGATTTTCAACAAACTTCAGATTCAGGTATACCTTGATATCATTTAGTGCTGCTTATTTTTGGTGTAAATCGCTGAACAGGTGGCGCTGCTCTGCTACATTTTTCAGAATTTCCGCTATAGCTCTATCTCAAGAACTAATGCACGAATTTTCATCCAACTTCAAATTCAGATATACTTTGATATGAGTTGGTGCTAAATCGTTGTTATTTCTTGTACTATTTAAAGATTTAATTGACGTGATTTATATAGAAGAAAGTTTTGTGATGGCCACAACAAACTAGTTTTATTATGACACCTAAATCAGCTCAACAGAAAAAATGCTGTTAATGGAACAAGATACTTTGGATTCTTAATTACACTTGACTTATTGTAGCACAATTTTTCACTCAGTTAGACAATTATAACTCAGGTGAATTATTTCCCAATTAAAAAAATTGCGTTAGAATTAATCAAGCATAATTCCATATGCAAAGTTTCTTGGAGTTCTATTACCTGCGATTAATTCTGTTGAGCCTATTCAGATATCACACTAGATGTCATAATTAGTAAAGTTTCTGGATGAACTGTTTGACCGCCAGATTTGTCTAGGATAGCCCAGTTGGCAGAGCAACGCAGCTTAAGGTAACCAGGTAAGCAAAATTTGGGGGGGGGGGGGGAAATCGAAATTTGCTTTTTTATATCACTAAATAGTTTAAACTACTCAGATTTTTTTAAATATTTATATTATGTTATATTGTATACTTTAACACAGGGATTTATTAATTTGTTGAAATTATTTATTTTAGGCAGTGAAATCTTATCAAAAATGCTAATTTAAAAATTACTTTCAATAAATAATTAATAATAATTAAATTCCAGTTTCACTTAGAAATAAAATGGTCTATTGAAATACGTAAAACATGTTATTCTAACTACTATAAAAAATCTTAACCTCTACCATTTACCATTTCGGAGAAAAAGGTGCATAAGTTTGGTGGATTTAACATGGCGCAGATAGGGTTATCCAGGTCCCCTAAAGCCAAAAGGTCCCTGATTCGAATCCTTGTCTGGACACTTTTTCACTCAGTTGGATATATCATCTCATGTGATTCACTTACCATTAGAAAGACTTTGTTATAAATATTCAAGAAATAAATTAGTTGATGATTAAACCTAAATGATGATTAAACTTAAATTATTTCTATTTTAAAGTACTTCATTCAGGGAATTTTTTTTTTTTTTTTTTTTTTTTTTTTTGCCAAAAATAAAATAGAAAAAGTCGATGTTTAAAAGTCGTTATCTTCCTAAAAATATATTTAATATGGACAGCACTAAAAGCTCCATATTAAAATTAGACATAAAATATATTTCAGATTAAATAATTATGTAGCAAAATTATTTCGTTGAATCAGTACATAAAATTACGTCTATCTCTTTTATTTATTGTTTGATACAAATACAAATGTTGATCAAATAGAACTGCTTTCTTTCTTGAACTACGTGAGATGGATGACTTTAGTGTTCCGCAGAAAGCTATAAACTCACAGTAGAAAAGTTTTCGTTTTAAATTTTACTCTAAGAAATTATTTCCGAATAGTGTTGTCAGTTAAAAATTTATTTCTCTAAGTTAATAAATTGATACTTTGCTACATGCAAAGTTAAATAATTCTTTTATTTCTCTTTATTAATATCCAATATAGTAAAAAAGAATGTAATTGATAATATCTAATGTAATGACCAAAATTAGGAGTTTTCAATTTTAAAATATTTTATACAGACAAACATAATTTGCTGTTAAAATAATGTGTCGAAAGTCGGCGGGCAAAACCCCTTTTTACTATAGAAGTACACTAAAATCTTTGTGTCACCGCGTTGCATATCTGCAACATAATCCAAAATCTATGTTACTCATACAGCGGACGATAAATGAAGATTTTATTTATTGATGCTATCTCGCAATACAATTGCTAATATAAATTGTTCATAGAATTCTCAAGAGACGGCAATACTGAGTTTATTTTGTATGCCAAAGTTTATTAACTATTTGAGCAGTTTTGCATCGTTATTGCTAAAATGAACTTAGCAAATCTTGTCAAATTATAAAGGCTGGATAAATCGAAAAATATTTTTTTTTTTTACAAAGGTTATTTTGTATACTTTATACTTTTGCTTTAGATAATTGACACTATTTAAGATAATAATGCAACTGTCTGTTTATGACAGTTGAGTAAAAAGTATATTTTAGTCAATAATTTTTTGTTTTTATGTGGCAATTTTTTAATTACTTTTTTACAATTTTAAAATGATGTATTCTAACATCTGAGTAGATATGTTTTTTGGGCTTTTTTAATCGAAGTTGTTGAGACCAAAGGTTTAAGATTAGAGAATTGTGTAGGAATTTAACTTTGTCAAATGAGTAAATAAGATTATCTCTTTTATTTCATGTTGGATAGAAACATAAATGTTGGTCAAACGGAAGTATTTTCTTTAGTAAACTAAATGAGATGGATGGCAATAGTTTCTCGTTAAAGGCCATTAACTCAGTGTAGAAAAAGTTTTGTTTTAAATTTTACACTGGGAATTTATTTTTAAATATTGTTCTCAGTTTAAAATTTATTTCTCTAAATTTATAAAGTGATACATTAGTACAAATAAACCGACATACTTGAATTTCTGTGTATTAGTATCAAATATAAGATAAAGGAACTTAATTGATATCTAAAGCCAGTAACGAGTAATTTTAAGTGTTTTATGTTTTGAAGAATTTCATACAGAGAAATATAATTTGCGGTTATAAATAAGATATAAAATACGGCGAGCAAAAGTTCTTTTTACACAAAAGTCCATTAAATGTGGATATTAGGAAAAGAGCCATTCCTTACAAAAGTTTAAACATACAATTTATATAAAACGCGTATTTATCACAGGAAATATTCATACTATTAGAAATCAGTTTCACTACCATGCAGCATGCCGTCATTAGTGCAGATAAGGATGGAATTCTGCTTACATTGAAAGAAGAAGCAGATCGGTGGAATAATGCTTATTGACCAATAGAATTACAGGAAAATGCAGGCGGCAGCCAATAGAAAATTGTATGGGTAAAGGAACTGGAACCATAACAAAATTTTATCAGAAATAATTAAAATGTGATAATATAACTCTAGCTTCCACGTTCCTCACGTTTATTTAAATTCTATTTATCTTTTCAATATTGACATTGCTTTATCTTTCTTTCCCAACACCCGCCATTCATTTCTGAATTTTATTTACAACAATCAGACAAGAGCCTAATAGAGGAGTCACAGTAAACAACGTTTTTATGACTTTGACAAATATGAAATGTTTCTAGAAATCAAATTTAAGTACAGAAGTAAGTTTAGAAGTAGCTTACTGACTTAATGTCAAAGGTGTGGTTCATCCTCCAGCAATGATTTCCAAATGCAAATTTATTATTTTCTCGTTTACAAACGTATTGCTTGACTTCTTTTATTCAAAATGTTCAGCTTCTCTTTGTTTGTCCAACGTAAGACAAGACAATTCTCGCACGTAATATTATAAAAACCAATGAATTAAAAATATCTATAGGGTCTTTCAATTTGGAGAGATTGAGTTTATTGACAAAAGGGAAAATTATTTTGAAATCATATTGTTTGAGAATTTTAGTAATGGGAAGATTTTATTTGTGAAAGTAAAATAAAAATGCTAATAGTTAAAATAAAAATAGAATTGAAGTGAACTTGAGTAACGGTTAAGATGTAATTTAAATAGAGCAGTTTCAGTATCGGAAGAATTGAGACACCTGTCAATCAAAACTGCTTTGATAGATTGAATTTTAGATTTAACTAAATTGTAACCAATACAAACAGGCATACCACTGTTCACAAAGGTATGAAAAACAGGCATACTTTGACAAGGAGTATTGAGTGAGCAGACATGTGAGAGTAGAAAGATAAAGAAGGACTTGTGAAGGTGTCGAAAGAAGAAATCTTTTTCACTGTGAATTACAAGAATGACCATGAAATGGATTTAACCATTGTTTTCACTTTCATAACAACATAGAACATTGATATCAATCGCCATTTAATTCTTAATGTTAAGGGTGTTATCAATATGGGCCATTCCATTTCATGCGTGGAACAGCTTTTCTACGTTTTACAGCGTTTTTTACCCGACTATCAAGATGGGTTATGTGTTTCACGTATATCTGGGTATGTGGATTTCTTTATTCCCTCAAAACATCCCAACGGCTGCATGAATTTTGATGAATGAGGTCTCTATCGATTCGTCTTAACCGTCCAATAGTTATAGGCTAGATTTTGTTTTTATAAATTTAAAATGGCGGCCGTAAAATACAAAATGGTGGTAAAGACGAAAATTTCTTTTTCGCACCATATTGAGTGGCCTATCATTGGATAGGTCTTTCAAAATGAAGACGATGCTTCATTGACTATTTTACAGTCAGAAGCTTCGTTTAAATATTACACAACCTGGAAATTGTGTAAGTAGGATCTCTAGCTTTACTACAACTCTAACCATCATAGACATCTATAGGCTTCCTCAAAACAGTGTTTATAGATAGGAATTAACAATTAAACACAACTTAAATGTCATCAATACAAGTAAATAAAAAAAAAGTAAGTAAGTAATATAAAAAATAGTTTCACATTTATGAGAAATATTTAATTAGTTCGCTTTTTACGCAGTCGTTTTTTTTTATTTTTTAACAATGCTATTATATCCTAAAATTAAAACAACTATGGTATTTGAAAATCTAGTATTTTTTTTCTTATTTGTTATATATAGATTATATTTTAAGAAATTACAAGTTAACTGATATAGGTATTTATGTAAGTATCACGCCGGGTCTTTTTTCCCGTTTTTCATGGATTGGACCTGCAAACGAGCAGATTGCTTAGATCTTCGGTTTAAAATGTGGAGATTTTTAAACCTATTAAAAACGGCCCGATTACTTAGGTCTAGGGTAAAAATGCGGACGCTTTTAAAACTATTAAAATGTGTTCCATATAACGTGTGGAAATGACGTCATCCTTTAGTATATATTGCTGCTTTTTCAGCAATACTATACTATCCTCAAATTAATCCGATAATTCTGAAATGAAAATCTTGGGTTTTTGGATATTTTATTGTATAGTTTATATTTTAACTACTTATAAGTTAATAGATATAGGTAATTACGTAAGTGTGACATCCAGGACATTCTGTTCAATTTTTATGGGGTAGCCCATGTTGTGAAAATAATGTGACAATTAAAGTAAATACGTCGCAACACATCCTGTCCGGAATCCAAAAGACAATTTCTGAAATAAGTTGCAATCAAAATAGTGCACGTAAATGTTTGTGAGGATGACAGACAGACCATGAATATGCCATTAGATTGCTTTTAAAAGTTGATAAAGGAATGGAAAAGTTAATTTGAGAGAGACATTTGCGAGAAAGGATGCTATTTGTAGATAAGAATTTTTGAATTCGAAATGGGCAAAGTGATCTTCATGATCTATTTCAGAGATGAGAGAAAGAGTAATAGCTGTAGGAATATTCGCCGAAACTGATTTTACATCGACAAAATATGATAGTAAGATTATTAGAGGGAGAATTCTGAATGACCTTGGCAAAACTTATTGAATTCTTAATATAATGTATTTTAGTAGAAAAAAGAAGGCAGATATTATGGTCAGATATTTTGCTAAGTGATAAGACACGGTGCATATTTATACAAGAAAGAAAAATCATGCGTTAAGCATAGATTATGAAACACTTTCGAACACTTCCTGAATGCTTTATCGAAACTTCGTTATTTAGCGAAATAAGGTAAATAAGATAACTAAATAAACATTTTATAAAACGCATAAAACATTTGAAAAGTTGATTTCAGTAGTTACCGTCCATAGCCAAATATGTATTCCAATTCTTTTGAACAGCCATGTATTTGATCTGTATGTTGAAATATATACTATATAATGGGAAAATTTAGTTTAGCAAGAAAATGCGTAACAGGTTGGAATTCATCTTTCAGCAGTTTGTACTAATAGATGGAAACATACTTGAATACTTTTGTTCAGCCCTGTAGTTTTCCTAGTACCTTTATTACATGCCACTATTTAGCTAAAATTTAATTCAAACTAAAACACTCTTAAAACTACTGAAATTACCTTTCCAGAAATTATCATCCACAGACGGCCATGTATCCAACTCTTTGCGTGGCTCTGTATATCACTTTATCTATAGTCTACAAATATTTCTTAGTAAACTAAATTCAGTTCAGCGTAAAAATGCATAACTCCTTTAAAAACCACCTTTAAGCAATTTATGCTCAGTAACCTTTACGAATTCATTTCTGTAGCCCTGTATAAAAACTATAGGATTTATACACACTTTATAGTATGCATAAATATAGTGAAAAAGCGCATATCATAATTAAAAATGCATTTCGAGCAACTATTACTAATATGCAGTAATTCGGATACAATATAGTATCTGAAATCTTTTCAAATACACCGCAAACAATTCCCCCTATACCACTATGAACGGAATTCTTTTCTCTGGCCCTGTAAATGAGCAATAACTATTCTTTGCACCGCATGTCAACAGAATGCATATTTTAGTGGACTTCATAAATGAATATCAATTTTACTATGCTTGAAAGAGTGTAACACCATTAAAACTCATTTGAAACGATTTTTTCCCATTGACCGTAATGCAAAGGAAAACTTTTGACTGTCCCTGTAAATGAACTAAACATGCTACAAACTTCATTTGAAATAGGGAACGTGCTAGGGTAGAAGTTACTAACATCCAAAAATTTCAGAACGATCCGAACATATTTACGAGAGTTAGAGCGTGGACAGACGGACAAACGGACAGACAAACCGAAGGCATAAACACTTTTCAACTTTGTTGGAAAGAGGTAAAAATTGTAGGATTAAAAGTTACATTAGGTTTGCTCATGTTGCAGCGTAGTAATGACTTCCTACTTTGCAGCAGCTAAGGAAAACGTAACAAATTAGAAAATTATAAGAAGCAGCTAATTTTTCAAGAAATGTTTGTGACTCTGCTAGATCGAACGTGAGACTTTCCTATATTTTCATTAGTCCCTAGAGTGTTCTGAGAGATTCTTCTCTCAATATTGGTAGTCGGAAAGAGGTGGGTTCGAACCTATGTCGGAATTGTCGAACTATCTGCTCATGGTTTATACTTATTTTCTTTGAACCTTGTCGGAAATAGTGGTTAGTATCATTTAGGATGATCATCTTCCTGATAGCAATCTCTCATCGAATTATATCCCTCTCGTAGACAATTAATGGTAACATCACACCACCGTCACCACCACCTAGATCTTCATCATTACTTTGTGGAGAAGCATTATGTAATAAAGGAAACAGAATTGTTATGTTTTAACTCAGCCTGTCAACAAATACCAGAAGCAACCAGAAAGAACAACAACATGCAACGTATCAAATTTATCCAACGTTTCAAATACGTGTACAGACATACAAACAACATTAATAAGCGTAATTTCGCCAACCGTTTATTATTTCTTCCTACTAAACTTAAAGAATTTAAGAAAAAAAATCACACAATACATTTAATTTTTTTTTAAATAATTTTTTCTTTGTTTAACAGATTTTATATTTTTCCTTATTTAAAAGAATTAATCTTACGAAATTCCTTCCTCTAGCATTTTTTCCCGGTAAAAATAAAAACATTTCTTTTTTCTTCACAACTTTTTCACACTTTTTAATTTTTTTTCACCCGGTCTTCCTAAAGGAAGGAAACATATTTCTCACAAAAATTATACTTTAAATTCCTTCATGCATGTAATTAGATTGTTGACCACGAAAAGGGTTTTTTTTAAGTTACTTTTCTAAAATGTATTTTTTGTCGCTTTTGACAAAATTAAGTGATTAATTCACTCAAGTGCTTTAAAATTATTTATGTTTTTCATTTCTTACGTATAATTTTTTTTCTTTAAAGTGTAAGAACTGATATAGAAAATGCGTAATTAAAAAATCTTTAAAAAATATAATTTGGTATTTTAAAAATATGTATATAGGAAGCGTTCAAAATAGACCAAATTACTCTACACATAATAAACTGGTCGTTGTCGTAACTAATGAACTGGAATGTTGAAAATGTCAGTAATAAATATGCTACTCTTTTATGCATGTGAAGGTAATGTAATGCGGCTTAATAACGTTACCTCCTAATATATCTGCATAATATTTTACGGGCTTGATAATTCGTCTAAGAATAATAAAACTATTTATGTATGTTTTAATTATTCTTAAATTAAGTATTATAAGCAACTTTTACTACAATTTATACAATTTGAGTTACCTATTATTGAAAAAACCTACACAAATTCTCTCAAAAGTTCAATTTTAATTTCGTAACAAAAAGTCGAAAGGTACTTCCATAAGTTCCCAATTTTTGAACACAATAGATTTAATAGTACTGCTCTATTTAAAAGCGTGGTCTATTTTTATGCCACTTAATTTTTATTTCCAAATGTTGAATTTGTACCAGAATTTTTGAATAAGCTTTTACTTTCCTAATGTCAAGAAAGAAATATTTTAAATATATTCGATAGATTAGAATCAATTTGTTCATAAATTCTGTTAATATTCAATTATTTAAACATTTTTAACGCGATTTACTAACTTTTTTACTGAAGGTGTTAAGGTTTCGGTGAAACACTCTTTTTTTACGGAAATACTTAGCATGAATGTCTTTAAACGATTTTCAAAGTATAGTCCATAAAACAAACTTTTTTTTTTCTTGCATTAAATTTCCTTTTTTTACAACGTCGACTAGAAAAAAAAGAACTTTCAAATATAATTTTTTTTAAACATCGTATCAATTTAATATTTTTAAAATGGATTTTAAAGCAATTTGCAAACATGCATATTTTTTATTTAATTGGTACGTAATTACTGAAAAGTAACTGGTTTGCATTTAAAGCGATGTACATAATTCAGCATTTGTTCGTTTCCGCATAAATTTCATAACTAAATTCCCAAAGAAAACTAATACCTTACATAATAATACACAAATATAACACATATGTAATCGAATTCGAGCTTAAACACTTAAATAAATAGAATCCCAAAGTTTTCTATAAATAGTGAAGAGTTTCGTGCATGCGAATAATATGAAAGTACCAAAAATCAATTTTATTGTATTCGGGAGCAATCTAAGAAAGCACCGGGTGTCCTAAAATGTACTGACTGATTTTAAAATTTAATAACTTGGAAACGGTGGCAGGCGTTAAAGAAATTTTTGCAGGAGAAAAAAGTATGATGTCAGGAGTTTTCTTTTTACTCTTATTCCCGGTTTTAGTTTAAAATATAAGCGGCATATGGTGTCGCGAGCAGTAGGCACTCAATTGAGGCAGAAATAGAAATAACCCGGCAATGGTGCGAATAATGGAGGTCAACATATGGTATGTGTCTAATGAGCCTATGTAGGGGAGATGGGGGCACATGTGAACAGAGGGCAGATGTGAACATCGCAGTTTTTCAATAGTTATTATAAGTTTTTTTATTTGAAAAAAATTACCAAAGATGGCAGCACCTGTGGACGTATGGTAAAAATTTTTTGAAGCTTTTTGACATTTTGTTTGTCTTTAGTAGCCAAAACACTGTTTGTAGATCTCAAATGTAAAATGTCGGTTTCAACTTTGGTAAGTGATAAAGTTTATTTATTTAGTTAGTTATTCGAATTTCAATGTTTTAACATATACTATGACTACTATTGAATATTTTGGATAAAGTTGTTTTGTTCCCTAAAATTGATAAATGTTAATTATTTATCAATTTAACTCTAGCAGCCATGCGGGGCACTTGTGAACAGACTAGTTGGGGCAGATATGAACAGTTCACAAAAATCAAAATCTTTCTCTGTTGTGCGAATAGAAAGAATTGATAATGATAAAATGTATGTTAAATTCCTGAGAAAGAATCTCAGATCCAATTCATATAATTTCCCTGAAATAGTAGACATTTCTGTCATACAAAAAAGTGATATTGTATTGAAACTTCCACTTCCACATTTGTCAGGAAGTACACAAAGAGCAAGAAGCTCATTTGAGTTCAATTATAATTTAAATAAATTCAATGTTTCCTAAAATGCAATAAGTGTTATGTACTATTTTAGTAAACGGTTTAAAACAATATTTTTTATGCATTGTTAATACAAAGAATATTATGACAAACAACTTTGTATTTTTTTTCTTTTCATTTGTCTCAAACTTGCTGTGATGGCTTACTTCCATCTCTCAAACAACAGCTATGAATAGGATAATTTGAATTGGGATGGATATCAGTAACATTCTTAAAATGTAAAATTTTCAAATTGATAACTAATATAATTCTGGGGTATGGTGTCAGAACAGCTTTATATATATTTAGTTTCATTTTATAATCTTTTGTTTAAACATGTCACTCAGAAATTAGAAAAAAAAATATTTTTTATTTTATTTATGGTGAATTTAACTGATAATATAAATAATGGCTATGATAACAGATTAATAACAGGAGAAAAAGCATGTCAAAGGATATTTTTTCCTTGTGTTCACATTTGCCCCACGAGTGTTCACAACTACCCCGCTGATGGGGCAGATGTGAACAATTTTTTGAATTTATAAAACTATTAAAAAATGTAAAAAAAACTATACAGGTGATTAAAAAAAATTCCACGTGTAAAAGAAAGTTCTGTTTACTATACTGACTACTTTTTATTTATAAGAATTAATCCAATTATGAGAAAAAGATATATTTATGCGAACTGTTCACATGTGCCCCCATCTCCCCTATTCTTGTTTTAAGGCCCGATTTTTAACTCAGTTGGTACCATTTCGATATCGTTGGTATCGGATTCCGATTCAAAAATCATGCAGAATCATACAGATTAAGTTCAGAAACGGGACACTAAGAACAAAATTTTATCGACGACTGCGACTCACACAATACGTTTGACATCCCTCGTTGGCAACATGGCTGAGTGATTTTTGCTTATGACTGGATTGGACGTTTATTACTCGCAACGCCATCAACGCTCGTATTTTACACTAACACAGGAAAATATAAAAAAAACTGCGACGTCATACATTACTCTGATGCAAGAATTTCTTTCACAGCTGACATTTACGAAAATAAAATTTTTCAAATTGCCTCATTTTGATGCAATTTTAGCAGACTGCCTTTATAAAAGAGTGTGACTTACAGGTAAACTAAAAACAAAAATTTGATTTGCCAAAAGGATTTGGATAGAAACTTGGAGAACTTAACATTATATCTTTTATTGTGAATGTTCGCCATATACTTAGATCCCCTCTCTCTTATAATAGAACACTAAATAATACTAAAATTATTCTCAAAGTGCGGTTTCAATGACGTTATTTTCAAAGATGACGACATTTGTCGAAACATTATGTTCTTTAAAACAATTTACAACAGCTGGCGTTAAAATGACATCTTTTAAACACATACAAAAATATTTCAGTTTAAGAGTTAAATAACATGATTCATCTTAAATATGATGTCATTTCCATCCAGTAAAACATTCCATTTTTAGGATCTTGGCAACAAGCTAAAAATACATTTATAAGTACTATGAAAATGGCATCTGGCAGTGGAATTGATGCATAAACCTACCGCAAAGCAATGTCTTCATTCAAGATTTATTTATCTATGAAAATTTGACTCCGAAAGGAAAATAAATCTTTAAGACCGTTTGTACATAAAAATATTTCTATCGGTTTTATATTATTTCTTAATTCACATCCGCTTTTCTTCAAATTAGAAAATAAAACAGTATTAAGTTACTATTTTCTTTCGTGTTAGAACAAGTTAAGATACAAAAACAATATTGATGAACGGTTAGGCTTAAATCCTGAACAACAAAAGACGAATAAAACTAGTTTATTGCTAAACGCTATTTACTGTAGCTAGCAGAAATATTCCATTTTAAACTTAAAACGTGGAATTTATTTACTAATAGAGGATAAAGTACAATAAATACTTTACTATTCTTGTAAATAGAAATAAATTTAATATTCGAAAATTTTACTTATTTATTAATATGCTGAAACGTTTTTTCTTAGTTTATAACGGAGGAAACGGATAAAGTTTTTCTGTTAGAAAATGTGTACATATAACATTAAATTTAGTAGGTTAAGCGGGGTTAATATTTTTCAATTCTGCACTCAATTTAGCTAAAAAAATATTAAAAAATTAAAAATAATAATTAATGCGTTTATGCAATGAAATCATTATCACTATATTTAAAGTATTTTAAAAATAAAAGTTATGAATTTTCGCTTGCTTTTTATACCCATTTTCTCCAGGCATTGAGTAAAATGAGTAGTAGGTGGGGTAAAGTGGTTGGTGGTAAAATGAAAATTATAACTATCACAAATTTGAAGGAAATGTAATCATTTTGTTACCAAAAAGAATTTTAGTTACCAGCTATAAGTTACATTTAATGTACCTGTATGCCTTTAACCCCTTAACAGGTTTGCCTGTGCACCGTGCGTGCAAAAAAGTGTTTGTTTGTTACGCTCAAAAAGCTTTTCGACATGACTATTTTTAAACTGCAATACATTCCCTACATTTAATGACAGACATATTCTGATTATAAAAGGCAAATATTTTAGCACGATAAAAGTTGTATATGGTCCCTATTTATAGTTTAATAGCAAACTCCGCGGCTTTGCTCGCAGTGAAATATGTCAAGTGATATTTGCATGATTTTTTTTTTTTTTAGAAGAACACTTTTTGGAATAATTCAAAAATTACAAATTAAGCCACAGTTTGACTAAACTTCATTATAAAAGTGCAATAGACAGAAATGAGATTTTATTTATTAAGAAGAACTAAAACTAATTCCAAATAAATGATAATTTAGAAAGTATTTTGATACTTTTATGATCATTTCATACACTCATTCCAGTATTCATTTCAAGTTTTGAATTTTTTAGAAACCATCTTAACACATTTACATCTTAAAATTAACCATCATGTCAAATTCCAAGCTTCTTCTCTTACAGTCTACCTCCTTTCTGGTGTTAGTGTCACCAACATAAAATGCCGAAACAGAGTTGAAATAGAATGTCTCGAAAAATGTTGAAACAGAGACTGTCACCATTAATTTGCCAACATTAACCTTGAAATCGGTTGGTATTTCCTAATATTCTTTAGAAAACGAAATTAGATCTTTTTAAAGACTTTCTTGTTGCTCCTGCCAACCAGGTGCTAGTGACACCGGCATAAAATATAGCCCGTATAGGATCAGGGACTATCACTCTTGATTCGCAACCAATAACTTCTCTAATCGGTTTATTATTTCCATAGATTCCATAGAAATCGTAATTTAGTACTCTTTTAGAATGCTTTTCGCTCCCTCCCTTCGCTTCACAATTTTAATTTTTGAATTTAATTTCCACTGTTCTTAGAGGACATTTATATTTTATAAGTAACTACCGTGCTATATTTAAAGTTTCCAGCCTCTTCAGTACCGCAGAAATCGCAATTTAGAAAGTTTTTTGCTCTTGCAACACTCTAGGGATTGTGGCACCGACATAAAATATACAGGGTTGTTGTAATTAAAGTTCGCCTATTCAGAAGGCTCTAGAGCCGGTTCTATGGCTCCAAACGAAACAAAATTTCACTAGTACGTAGTTGAAGAAATGCGCTCTGCGAAAATCTAAAAAAAAATTAGTTACATTATTTTGTTAGTAGGTGGCACTGTGCCAATATTTAAGTCAATGTCTGCAGATTCATTATATCAATTTCAGTCAATCCAGACGAAGCACACAAATTTAAAAGTTTCAACAAACTTTGAGGAACTGCGAATTGTTATAATTAAAGTTCACCTAATCAGACAGCTCTAGAGCCTGACCTATGACTCCAAACAATACAGAAAAATGAATATAATTTCATGTGATGTAATCTGCATCAACAAAAATAAAACATGCCGCTTAGCAACGAGGAAATAACGAAGAATAACATTACGCATGCTCAATGAATCCTCCACCATTTTCAATAACGCATTCCATTCTCAGAATTGTGCTTTCTACAGCACTGCGTAAACTGTCCTGTGAGATTGAGCGAATATGAAGTCTAATACTGTCTTTCAGATCAGAGATTGTCTGACATCTGTCTTTAGATACAGAATCTTTCAAAAATCCCCACAACCAAAAATCGCATGGTGTTAGATCAGTCGATCGTGGTTGCCAGACTGTTTGAAAATAACGACTTATGATACGGTCTTCTGTAAAATGGCTTGTTAGGAAAGTCCGAACTGCTCTAGTAATGGGCGGTGGTGCACCGTCTTGCATAAACACGATATTTTGAAGGCAGCCTCGCTGTTGCAGCTCGGGAATCAGAAAATTTGACAACATATTGAGATACCTTCTCCCATTTATGGAACATGTAATGGGTCCTGTGGATGTTAGTTCCTCAAAAAATATGTCCCTATCATAAACGTAGCTGTGAAACCGCACCACACCGTCATTTTAGTTGCATGCATTGGAACTTCTTGGACAACATTAGGATTCTCTTTCTCCCAAATTCGACTGTTGTGTGTGTTCACTTGTCCGTTTAAATAAAAATGCGCTTTAGCAGTCCATAGAATATTCCAAGGCCAAGAATTGTACACATTCATTCGTGCAAGAAACTGTAGTGAAAATGATAGCCGACTTTTGGTATCACCTGTATTAGTTGTTGCACCCTCTGAATCTTGTAAGGATAGTAGCGCAAAATTTGACGCATCACTTTTCTCACAGTGGAAATCCACATATCGACTTCATTCGCAATAGCTGGCACACTTGCATTTCCAAATGATGACTGGCTTGCGAGATCCACGGCAGCAGTAGCAATATCTTCAATTCTAGAAAAGTCTACCTTTTTTCGTCCTCTGCCAGAATGAATGTCGAGTTTTCCTGTTCCTCGAACTTTTTAATCATTTTGTGAACTCCACAATCCGACATTCGTCCATGTCTAACATCTTTTAGTTTCCGGAATTCTCAAAGAGCTGCAGCTGCTTTGATGTTATTTTGATAAAATAACTTTACAAGAAGTGCCTTTTCTTTCAAAGTTACCATTCTCCACAAAGCGTAGATTCAATAGCTTTTCAGAAACAATCAACTGTTCCAGTGTCAAAGAAATCACACACACACTTTATCAGCAAGTTTTTAATCGTCAGGTGGTTAGAAGGGTATTTCAATTTTTCGAAGTTGCGACGTCACTTTGACGTCGTTCGTCGAAAATTTTAATAAAATGTGATCTTTTTCAAGCGTTGGATGTAATTTTGAGATTTTGTGTGTTTCATCTGGATTGACCGAAATTGATATAACGAATCTGAAAAAGTTTACTTTTACCAACTGTGAAATAAAATTTCCTGTATTTTGTTTTTTACAAAATAAAGGAATCTGCAAATATCGGCTTAAATATTGGCGCAGCGCCACATATTGACAAAAATTTTAACTAATTTTTTTTCAATTTTCGCAGAGCGCATTTCTTCAACTATGTACTAGTGTAATTTTGTTTCGTTTGGAGCCATAGAACCGGCTCTAGAGCCTTCTGAATAGGCGAACTTTAATTATAACAACCCTGTAGATTATGTTTGAGCAGGTTTTATCAGCATAAATTTGCAACCATTATGTTTGAAATCGGATTCGTATTTCATACGATTGCATAAAAATCGTAATTTAGAGCGCGTTAGAAAGCTTTTCGCTCACTTCATACTCTTAAATTTGGAATTTTCTTTTGACAATTCTTAGAACGCATTTGCATCTTTGAAGTACTTACCATTCAAGTTTAAAATGTTAGACCCCTCAGTAACACAAAAAACGCAATTTAGAAGATTTTTTGCTCCTGTAACCCCCAGGTGGTAGTGACAACAACGTAAAATATAGGCCATGTTGGAGCGGGGACTCTCGCCATCAATTTGAAACCATTGCTTCTTAAATAGGTTATATTTCCTGACATTGCGTAGAAATTGCTATTTAGAAAGTTTTTAAAACGCTTTTCGTTCCTTTTCAACCCTTTTAAATTTCAAATTCTTAAGTAGCTCTTTTCAGAGAGTTTTTACATCTCATAAGTAATTAACATGCCAAATTTCAAGTTGCTAGCCCCTTCAGTATCACAAAAATCACAATTCAGAACGCTTTTTAAAAAGCAACCGCAAAGTGTAAGTGACGCTGTCATGAAATAGATCCTATATTGGAGAAAGGGCTGTCATCATCAATTTCCAACTATTACTTTTGAAATCGGTTGTGTACTTTCTGAGATTGTGTAGAAATCGCAATTTAGAACGTTTTTCGTCCATTTTGACCCCCTTTAAATTTCGAATAATTTAGGAAATGTTCTTAGAGATCATTTATATCTAATAAGTAACTACAATGCGAAATTCCATGAATCTAGGCCCTTCACTAGCACAAAAATCGCAATTTCGAACGTATTTCTTTCCTGCACCCCCTTTAAGGTTAGTGGCACCGACATAAAATGTAGCCTATGTTAGAGCAAGGTATGTCATCATTAGTTTTATACCATTAATTTTTAAATCGGTTTAGTACTTCTTGAGATTGTTTAAAAATCGCCATTTAGAACATTTTTCAGAACGCTTTTGGCGCATTTTCACACCTTTTTAATTTCTATTTTTTTTTAAATGTCCTTAGAGATCATTAGTATCTTGTAAGTAACTTCCATTCCAAATTTCATGTTTCTAGACCCTTCAGTAACACAAAAATCGCATTTTTTGAATGTTTTTTGCTCCTGCATTCCCTTTTGGCCAGTGGCACGGACGTAAGATATAGCCTATGTTGTAAGCTGGACTAACACCATCATTTTGATACCATTACATTCGGAATCGTTTTGGTAGTTCCAGAGCTTTCCTCTTGCAAATAAACAAACTTTTACTTCTTTATAATATTAGTATAGATTGCGTGAAAAAGGATGAACCTCTTAAGAGGTTAAAATGCAATTTCGACCAAAATTCTAATTCTAAAACTTACTATTTTAGAACAAGCTTGAAATTGCTCGTCATACGTGGCAAATGCGGTGCGTTCGTACTATAACTAGATTTATAATAAGTTTTGCACCGCATATTGTACTGAATATATGTTTTAGTGCAGTTCATAAGTGCATATCAATTTCATTCTGTACGAAAGGCTGTAACATCATTAAAATGCACTTGAAATAATTTTTTCCCATTGGTCGTTATGTAGCGGGAAACTTTTGACTGTCCCTGTAATTAAACTATACATGCGATTTTCATAAAATTTGAAAAGAGTCGACAAACTTTTGCAACAATTATATACTTAAAATTTTAATCCATTCGGAAGGCTGTAATATCATTAAAATGCACTTGCAATATTTTTTTTTCCCATTGGTCGTAATCTAATAGAAAACTTTTGACTGTCCCTGTAATTAAACTATACATCAGATTTTCATGAAATTTGAAATGACACGATAAAATTTTGCAACAATTATATATTTAAAATTTCAGACCAGGCGGTTGGGTAGTTTTTGCTCTGTTAAATGCGGACAGACAGACAGACGGACGGACGGACTGAACAACGATTATAGGTGCTACGTATTTCTATAATTACGAACGCACCTAAAAAACAGGGTAAACTTTATGATCCTGGAGCTTTTTAAACATTAATATTTCTTAGAATTTTAAAAAAGAAAGAAGAATCATGCGTCGAGCATAGATTTTGAAGCACTTTACAACGCTTCCAGAGAAGCTTTACAAAAATGCGTCATTTAATAAGGTAAATAAGCTACCTAAGTAAACAATTTAAAAAACGGATAGTACATTTGAAACACAAATTTCAACGATTACTCTACGTAGCCGGAAACGTAATCCTATTCTTTTGTGCAGCTCTCTATATAATCTATAGATTTGTATATATTCTACGCATTAGGCTAAAATTTAGATTAATTAGAAAGCGCATAACACAATTTAAAATTCACTTTTAGCAATTTTTACAAATAGACGAAAACGTACTTGGAATCTTTTGTACAGTCCTGTATCTTACCAACAGATTTTTACGCACGTCGCATATTAAGCTGAAATTTTATTCAGGCAAAAGATTGAAATAAAAAGACCTTGAAAAAAAATAATAAGTGAAATGTTTTTTAAAATAGATTTTGAAAGAGAAATAAAATATTAATGCACGCGTTTTAAATAGATATCAGTTTAAGTAAAATGAATGATTGGAATATTGTTTAAGATAGGAAATAATTAAATAATCAAGGGTTATAGAATTATGTTAGATAAAGAAATTTTATAGAGTATAATTTTGATGAAAGCGGAATTTTAATTTTTGTAATATACAGGGTTCGTACAAATCGAGTGATTTTCCATGTAAAATAACAGTATTTTTTTATATAAAAAAAGATAAATCTAGTTCAAACGCGCGAAATTTTGCCTTATTTAAGGAGAGATTTCCTATAAGGAAATGCTGGTGCCGAAGAATTTCCTGGTCTGGAATTTCAAGGACCCGTACGAACCCTGGTATATATATTTGTTTAATGCTTCAAAAGTACAATATATTTCTTTTAAACTAGATTTAATAGGTTAACCCTATTATACAGTCGTGGCCAAAAGTTTAGGACCACCGTGCAGAAACTAGCGTTTTTAAATTTGAAACCACTGATAACGTCATAAATCAAATCGATTTTCGTCAGATGGCGTCATTCCGTCTGATAGTGGAGTTACTGTATCCGCTTTCCTTTTGAACTTTGAGTAATAAATGTCGCAGATGCAATTTATTGTCTGGATCTTAAATTTCAGTGGTGGTCCTAAACTTATGGCCACGACTGTAATTTAGCATAATGGCATATGCATACACGCGAAATTTTGCCTTATTTAACCCATTAAGCGCCGCTATATATATTAACCGATTTTTTTTATGGAATCATTGTTTTTTCTTAATGAACAGGATGTCATTAAAGTACTTCTGAAAAAAAAATTCAATTTTTTAAAATTATTTATGAAAAACAGTATGTTCCCGAAATGGGAGCAATGGCGCTTAATGGGGGGTAATTTTTTCACAAAAACATACTTTTGCCTCCGTGTAGTTATAACAGTTATTTTTCAATTCTTTTGAAATAAAAAGGACTATATCATACTGAAACAGACATTTTATGAAAAATGGAGATATATTACATCTATAATTATAATAAACATTTACATTTATAATAAAATATAAAAAATCAAATTGCCTGTTCATAAGAATTTTCATTATATATCTCTTTATGTTTCATCATTACGTTATCTTTTCTCTCTATTTTACATGAAAGAGGACTGAACAATTTTTATGCAGCATTACATCGCACTTTTTACAGGAAACTCGAGAATTTTTTACATAATTTACGCATAGATTGTTTTCCAGCATTTTCTAGAAAATGCTTCACGCCATCAAAGCGCACGTCATTTTACAGAAATCCAGAAGAAACCGAACGGCGACGTTACTATATTTTCTATTCTACTTTCATCAATGACAAAACAATTTCACAGAGAAATTCTATCTGAGTAAGTTTGCCTTTACATTCCTTATGGATTCGCCAAGTTGCTAAAACTCCCATATTTAGTGTGTTGGGGAGAAATGACCACAATCATTTCTTCCCTCTTATTTTTGGGCGATACATACTCAAAAAACGATTAAGCAAATCGACATCTCCCAAGTTTTTATTATAAGACGCTATAACATGGGGCTGCGGCTGCGGTATATAATTTTTTTCTTAGAGGCTAATGTCAGACGAAAGTCTTTTTGCACGCTTTTTTCCCTACATATCATCCCTACACAATGCCGCTAGCATTGTGTAGGGATGATATGTAGGGGAAAAAGCATGCAAAACGACGTTCGTCTGACATTAGCCTTATTCGACAAGCTCCATTTTTTTTACCGAACCAACTAGTTCTGTAGGTTCAAAATTTTAATGCCAGACAAACAACCTTATTGTCTTTCCATTTGACAATTCTAATTGATTCCGTAGAAATAGTCAAATGTTCCTCTGTCTTTTTTCCACAAAACTTTGGAAATTGTAAAAAAAAAAAAAAAAAAAAAAAAAAAAAAAAAAATGTAACATGTTTTCCGGAATTGTTCCATTGGTCCAAAAATGCCGATGCGTCTGAACTTTCATCTATAATATCATGTCTGCGTTTATTACTTTTTATTTTTTTCATCAGTAAATCACATACTTCTTCGTTGACTTTTGATTTGGAATTTACGGAAAGCTCAACCTCACGAGATATATCACGTCACAGAAAATGTTTTTCTATTACATCTTCTTCATCTGTTACTATTCCGTGATCAGGTGGCAAACAAATGATTTCCGGATCATATGAATAATCATCATAATCTAATTGTTCAAAATAATCCAAAGCTTGAGACACAGTTAAAAATTTCAGAGGCATCTTTTCCTTAAAATCGAAATATATGATATGAAAAAATAGAAAAACCTGCTAAAAATATATCTTTTAGCAAAAATAAGATATCTAATAAAGTAAGAAACAAATTTTAAGAGTAACTCTTCCAAGAAAACTTTGCTAGGAATGAAAAAAAAAGCATTTCCAAAACTTCTATACAGACTGTTTCCGCGCGCATAATAAATGCACCGCATTAGGTCGTCCTAATTTGGGGCGTTCCCTCTGGCCTTGAAAACTAACGAAAGCGCCATTGCTCCCATTACGGGAGCAACCTGTTCTTTAATGAATTATGATCAATCTATTATATTTATTAACTACGGATTTATGTGGTATCAGACAATAGACACTTATAATTATATTTTAAATAAAATATATAATTTTTATTACTAAGTTATTTAAAAAAAATATTTCATGCGAAAGCTGTCATAAAGCTAAATTTCGTCTTTTTAAACAAGTTTTAAAAAATGGAAAATACAAATGAAACTTTAAAAAAATGGAAAATACAAATGAGACTTTTAAAAAATGGAAAATACAAATGAAACTTTTAAAAAAAATTACAGAAGTTATCTCATATATTCAAAATACAAGTAACATAAACTTTTTGACAATATATAAAATACTCAATTTAGAAAAAAATCTTAAAATAATGTTCCAAAAATGGGAGCAATGGCGCTTAATGTGTAGATATTTTCTATAAGAAAATATAGCCGGTGGATGCAGAGGCGAGGACCGAAGACGGGCCCGTGCCTACGTCGGATCGCTGTCTCTGAGTTCCTAGCATATTCCTGTAGTTACAGGCTGTGAGTGCTATCCGGGAGCTAGTAAAAGTCCGAGATAAAGTGCGTGTCTGCTTAAAGGAAGACAAAGTTTTTGCGGGGACCTGATTTATTGGCCTTAGTTACATCCTTTTTGAGAAATCTGGCCCCTTTGGCATGAGAGTGGAGTCTCGCTGATTTCAGAGAGGACTTCGGCTATCGCAAAGCAAAACCTGGAGAGTAAATTGCCGTGAACTTAGTGCATGATTTAGATAGTAAAAAGCTTATCTCCTGAGACCCGTGCAGCGGTATCAGTATGAGGTATTTTGCATTACTTATGCTAGAGGTCGTCGAAGTCAAAAGAGGCGTATTTGAAATTCAATTGGCCGCGAGCTGAATGTTTGATTGCCCAGGGCAAGGCGTTGGCTCAAATTCGGCAGACGGAACACCGAGAGAATTTAATATATTGCGTTTATCTCAGCAAAAAGTATTCTTATGAAATGTGACAAAACGATCTTTGAAAGCTATAAAATGCGATGCGGGAAAACTAACTTAACAGGGGTAACGACAGTTTCAATCAATTGAGACACAATTATTAAAGCATTAAAAAAGGTTTTAATTCTAAATTCTAAATTTAAATTTCTATTTATTAAAACGGGGATTTAAAATTTTAAAAGGGGCTAAAAGGGATTTTACATTTTAAAAAGGGGCTTAGCTTTTATCGTTTCATATATATAAATATTTCAAAGAAATAACGCTTATAAATGATAATTAATATAACTTATTTGATCAAAATATCACACACAGGATGTTATTTTTATGCAAATGTTGTATTGAATTTCAATATTCTCATCTTAGACAGGGTGTGTCCGAATTAAATGTCTCTGATTTTGAGACATTGCTACAGTTAACAAAAAGATAGAAATCATGAGTAAAAGGCAAAAATAGACAATAGTTCTCACAAATATTTAATAAACTAGATGGATGTGCCAGTCCCAAAACTTCCTTCTATCTCATGTATATTAATATTTCAAATTGTTGTTACAAATACCAATAACTCATTTTTATTAGTTTTATATAGTATTTTTATTAGAATTATTCATAACTTCACACATTTCGATGGCACATTATTGCACAAAAATTGCACAAAAATCGCTATTACATCGCCCCCTTTCGGTGGAATTTTTCAATATTCAGCGAGAACCTTCTTGCCTTGGTCAAAAGCATACACAAAAATTTGGTTCAATTCTGTGCATAACTTCTTACACTTTTCGATGATACAATATTGAAATTGGCACAAAATCGCTATTACAGCACCACCTTCCGGCGACATTTTTCCAAATTCAGGGAGGACCTTCTTTCCATGGCCAAAAACATACACAAAACATTTGGTTCAATTCTATGCATAAATTCATACACTTTTCGATGGTACAATATTCAAAATGCACAAAAATTGCAGTGCTCACTTCCGGTGGAATTTTTCCAATGTCAAAGAGGTCCTACTTTTCACGGCCAAAAACATACACAAAAAATTTGGTTCAATTCTATGCATAACTTCATACACATTTCGATGGCACAATATTCGAAATCCACAAAAATCACTATTACAGCGCCCCCTACAGGCGGTATTTTTCCAAATTCAGGGAGGACGTTCTTGCCATGGCCAAAAATATACACAAAATATTTGGTTCAATTCTATGCATAACTTCATACACTTTCCGATGGTAGAATATTCAAAATGCACAAAAATCGCTAATACAGCGACCCTTACCGGCGGATTTTTCCCAAATTAATGGAGAACCTGCATGCCATAGCCAAAAACTTAAAAAAAAATTGGTTCAAATCTATGCATAACTTGATACAATTTTTGATGGTACAATGGTGACACACGGACATACGGAAACACGGGCAGGCAGAGAGACATTTCGTATAAATATGTTTTTTGTGATCTCTGACCCCTAAAAAGTGTAAAACCGTCGAAAACCGAAAGTCGAAAAACATTTCGATTACAATACTTTCTTCTATTGAAGATAGAAGAAAGTAAAAAATCAGTGTACTTCCACGTGTGCTGCTTCAGTGCTCAGCACACATTTACTTTTAGGCGGTATCATTCCACATACTGTACAGCATATGGATTTTGGGAACCCCAAATTCTGAAATTGTGCTTACTAACTTTGGTAGAGACATGAAATGTTGCCTCATGAGAAAAAAATTACCCGCTGGCAGAAATCATGTTAATTTTCGTTGCGAAATAACATCTCCATAGCAAACGCAAAATGTCATCAGCGGTGTCGCCATGTTTCCCTTTGTCTGCCTTCAACAACAGCAGATGCGTCATAGCATCAAAAGAAAACAAAGTGTCGCCAAACTTTAAACTTTCGTCTGCCATATTCTTTAAATGGCGCCATCCTACGTCAGAAATATTTTTTAAATTGAAATTTTAAATTAGGCACATTTGATTCGGACAGCCTGTGCTTGCCTAAGCAAATTTATTACATTAAGATTACGACGAATTAAAATATAAAAAATAAGTAATCAAGAACACTTTTTATGTATGTTGAAAAATATGAAAAATATTACAAAAAATTGACACTTTTCAATATTAATATAAATATTTTAAAAAACTTTCTGCATCAACCAATTAAGATGGCACGTAGAACAGTACAATATAGTCATTTAAAATAACGTTTTAAGCATCAGAAAATTTTAAATAATTGCAGACTAGTTTCGGTAGCATTCAGCATATCGTCATCAGCGCAAATAATTGTTTAATTATTTTCTAGATATAGGGTAAAGTGCCCATATTTCGTACCCTTTCCTAATTTCGTCCTCTTAACTTCTCCGCTTCTGCGAATATGGTGCCACTTATGACGCAAGGCACAAGGGACGGAAGGTAAAAGGGGCCAGTATTGAAAGTTTCGTTTGCCCAGACGCATATATAAATTAAAGACGTCGAATATCCTATTTTTAAAAGACCCGAGTTCTTATTACATCGTATGTAGAACGTTATTTACTGTACTGTAAGTATTTATTTCTTATTCATTGCATGTATTTTACGTAGGTAAGATGCTGACAGTAGCATAGGACGCTCAGTTCATCTTACGGGAATTGAAGCTCCGCCATATTGGGAAGTAGAGTGCTCCCAATTTCGTCCCCCTTGCAGTTCTGATTTTCGTCCCGGGGACGAAATTAGGAATGCTTTGCAATGACAATTTTTCCTCATGTTATGATGTTTAATGTTTCGTTATGTTATTGTTCTACTGATAATTAGTACATTTCTTTGTCCCTTAATTTAATGTAAATTAAATAACTTACTCATTTAAAAATAAATTTTTAATTAGTTATAAGGTAACCCTTGGCGTATTGGATTTTTTTTTTTTGGGGGGGGGACGAAATTGTGACAATTTTTTTTCTTTTCCAATTTTTACATACTTTTGAAACAACAATTTTTCGCATTCTTAAAATTTTTTGTACGATATTTGCCTATGTTGCTATGTGTGTGAGTATACCCATAGGTATACCCATAGTATACCCATAGTATACCCATAGTATACCCATAGGGCACCTTACCCTATGGGTGAGAATTGGATTCTAGGGATAGGATTATGGGTCAAAGAATTACTGGAAATGACAGAGAACAGCCAATAGGGAAAGGATCCGGGGTAAGAGAAAATTTCTGGTAATGTGGGAAAATATTAATAGAAATTAAGAAAAGGAGATTTTTGTGTAATATTTTCAACAGCCTGACAATATGGGAAAAGCAAAGTCACAACTAACTAAACTATATTTTTATGATTTTTTCTAGGATGGAGTGCTTCAAGAAATTTACTTAGTCACGTATAGAAATGGATTTAGAGATATGATTTAGCTCAGTTATAGTCAAAGATATGGTTCATCTCACAACAATGTTTTTAATTGCCGATTTGCTAGTTTCTTATTTAAGAATAAAATTTTCGCCTTCGTTATATTCGATATTAAAAACCGCGTTTGGTTTGACTAATAATGGAAATAACACACAAGCAATTAATGATAGGGATACCTCGGAAATTAGATATCTCTACTTTGTGGAGGGAGGGACGGGATTTTGTGCGAAATTCCATCATGTGCAAAATTCTATCACACTCTGTACTGATTAAGGTATACTGAATGCTACCGATAATTTGATCTGCATTTTGTTTAAAATTTCAAGTGCTTAAAACATTGTTTTGTCTGCCTATATTCTGCAAGAATAATTTACATTAAAAATTTTTTTATTCCACCAGTAATATAGAATAAAATCTAGGATATATAATAAAACTTTTTAAATTAAAATTACACATAATGTTATTTATTACTTGAAGATGATTAAAATATTAAATGAAGTTAATTTTTTTTAATTCCTAACACTTTCTACTATAAACATAATCTTCCTTAAGGACAAAAAAAAAAAAAAAAAAAAAAAAAAACGTTAGTAACATCAGTATTGGTTTTTTTTTTTTTTTTTTTTACATGAGGATGACTATGTTTATAGTTAAAAGTGCTAGAAATTAATGTACTTTAACATCTTAATATTTTTTTTATCATCCTTCAAATAATAAAGCACATTATGTGCATTTTTAATTTTAACTTTTTAAAGATGAATTTTAGCATTTTACTTATTTATTTGATTAATTAAACTTTTTCTCATATTCGATAAAACGCACTCTTAAAGTGAAAGAAAATCCCTTTTTCAGTCAGGATGTCAATTTCTGAGATCTAAAGAAGATATTTCTGAGATTTACATTAATTATAATTTACTTCGACTATTACATATTTAAGGAAAAAATATGAACATTATATTTTACTTTTAAAAATGCGTAATTAAATTAAAAATATTGTCTTCGTACTTTCCACATTATTTCATATCTTTCAGGAAAAAAATATTTCAGCGGGGAAAATTATTACCTTTTGAGTGAGAAAACTATTTGTTGTTAATTTAAAATACACTTTTTTATATAGTGCCCGCCTTAACAGAAAATATAGTTAATGAATATTGCAAGGAAAAGGTAAAACTTTCTTTTTAATGGTACTATAATTAGTTTTCCAAAAAGGCAAAGCAGGATTTATTAGAAGAATTAAAATTTTAAACTAAGCCACGACATCAACAATTAACTTGATAATTTCGTAACAAAATGAAAAAAAATTAAATGCCTACATTAATTTTCAAATGACATATATTGATTTGATGTTTATAATAACGAAGACGAACGAATATGAAGCATATTTTGCAGTGCACAGTGGAAGATTTTGTGCACAGTCTGCCTTTTATGATAAGTTACGATGGGAAAGTTAAATATTTTTTGGCACACAGACAGCTATTTGTTTTTACGATAATGTTAATGCAGCTAAATTGTACGTAATACACTGGCCTCCAAAAGTTAAGGTACATGGACTAAATGTATTCGATTGCACACGTTTTGTCGAATATCTACAAAACTTATTGGCGAATTGTTCTTGAACTTCTGGGATGAAAAGAACATGTTTCATTTCATATTTCTCGGTGAAGATTTAGTCGGGGGTACAATTAGGGGGCTAATAATAAATTTAATAATAAAATAATACTTGCGATCACCTATGTAACAGGAAAGACTGGAAATGGTTTGTCACTGAGGTAAATGACTATTTGGGTCCTGTTCAACATTTGTATGCATTTGTGTAAGCATAGCACTCATATTCGTGAAGATGTTAGCGTTTTTGTGAAAAACTCAAACTTTTTTTTTTATAGCATACAGAGTTTTCAATCAAATTTAACACAACTTTCCAAAAACCTGACAAAGAGCTGTAGAAACAGTATACTGCAATTAAAACATGAATATATTGAATATTTGATGAGATTTGATGAGATTTTTATGAGATAATTTTTAACTGCGCATGCGCGGCAGATTTCAAAATTTTTATTTCAGAATTTGGTAGTCAGATATTTAGGGCAACTTCTATAAAAAGTCTAGTCAAATATCGCGATACGCTACAAATATAGGGTCGATATAGTGAGTTGCTTCCTAAAAATAGCTTTATTATAAGGGATTTTACGCAACTTTTCAATCAGCTCACTATATCTTTCTAAGTTTTCACAACAATTGACTGGACTTTTTATAGAAGTTGCCCCAAAATACTGAGTACCAAATTATGAAATAAAAATTTTGAAATCTTCCGCGCATGCGCAGTTAAAAATTATCTCATAAAAATGCCGATATCTTATCAAATTTTCAACATATTCATGTTTTAATTGCAGTATACTGTTTCTAGTGTTCTTTGTCAGGTTTTTGGAAAGTTGAGTTAAATTTGGTTGAAAACTCTGTATGCTATAAAAAGAGTTTTAGTTTTTCACAAAAACGTTAACATCTTCACGAATATGAGTGCTATGCTTACACAAATGCATACAAACGTTGAACAGGAACCAAATAGTCATTTACCACGGTGACAAACCATTTCCAGCCTTTCCTGTTACATAAGTGATCGCAAATATTATTTTATTATTAAATTTATTATTAGCCCCCTAATTGAACCCCCGAATAAATCTTCACCGAGAAATATGAAATGAAACATGTTCTTTTCATCCCAGAAGTTCAAGAACAATTCGCCAATAAGTTTTGTAGATATTCGACAAAACGTGTGCAATCGAATGCATTTAGTCCGTGTACCTTAGCTTTTTGAGACCAGTGTATATGATGTTTAACTTAACTGTATATTCTGCTTTAATGTACTAAATTATTTAAGGATTTGTTAAACTAAGAAGCAAACACCACTTACTCTTTGGACCAAAGTTTTTGACTGTCTGTATGATAACCTTTTCTGTGTTAATCATAACGTTATTGCAGATGATTAGCTGATGTTTTGTCCATCTGTCATTTTTACACCTACTCGTCTTTGATTTTGAAGTATATACATCCGATGTGTAAAATGATTTGTGGTAGAGATCTGAAGTCTTGTAAATATACATAAATAAATGGTCTGTGAAAAAGGCATTAAAGCACGTTATCATCAACTGCATTGCAAGACAATATCGTTTTTACTTTCTTCTACCTTTACAAGAAGAAAGTATTGGATTCAGGAAAATTTTCAAATTCCGGTTTTCGACGAATTTACATGTTTTATGGGTCAGAGATCCCGAAAAACATGATTTTACAAAATGTCTGTCTGTGAGTCTGTCTGTATGTGTGTCTGTATGTGGCACAAATTTTTTTGGCCGCTCTATCTCAAAAATTAATGCACGGAATTTAATAGAAATTTATATTCATTTAGTCCATGATATAAATTGGCGGTGATTAGTTTTTGGTACAAATCGCTCAACAGGTGGCGCTGCTATTCTACATTTTTTACGAAAACCGCAACGGCTCTATCTCAAGAACTACTGCACAGATTTTTATAAAACTGCAGATTCAGTTAGTCTTTTATATGTGTTGGAGATTACTAGGATTTGGTGTGAATCTCCCAACAGATGACTCTGCTATGCTGCATTTTTTACGATTTCTGCAATGCCTCTATCTCGAGAACTAATGCGTGGATTTTCATAAAACTTCCGATTCAGTGAGCCCTTACTATGAGTTGGCGTTACTATGTTTTGGTGTAAATCGCCCAACAGGTGGCGCTGCTATGCTGCATGTTTCATGATTCCCGCAATAGTTTTAAATCAAGAAGTAATGCACGGATTTTAATCAAACTTCAGATTCATTTACCAAGTTGACTTAAATTGTTTCTTATTAGCTTTTGGTATATACTGCCCAACAGGTGACGCTGCTGTGCGGAATGTTTTCTTGATTCCGCCGTAGCTCTACTCAAAAACTAATGCTCGGATTTTCACGAAACTTCAGATTCAGTTAGAGGTTGACATAAGATGTTGCTGATTAAATTTTGGTGTAAATCATGTAACCGGTGGCGCTGCTGTGCTGCATTTCCCAGGAAATATTAACGTGTATGAGATTGCAACATTCATTTAGTTTAGATTTGTGCCTGACCAACGCCCCCTGAGTACTAGGCGGGAGCGCAGACATAAAAATGGTGGATGCCGTAGGCGGATTTTTTTCAATATTTATATGGTACCTTCAGTTTTAATTCTAGTAAAATCCAAAAAGTATTCCTCGCCTAAGTTATCCTTCTATATATAAAAAAAATAACGCTTTGGAAATGGACGAATGAAAATCTGCGTAGATACCGCGAAACGCATCTGATTGGTCAGAGCTTTCTGACGCTATAAGGGGAGTTACCAAAGGGGTGGGACCCGACTCTGTCGCAAAACGTCGCCAAGTTTGTCGCCAACTTGGCGATATATCGCCAAATTTGGCGACCACAATTAGTCACCAACTTAGCGCTATTTTCAGTATTTTGCCAAATTGAGATATTTCAATGCAGCAAAAACTAATATTAGCTTATGAATAGAGATTAATTGAACTATTTACATTACTTTTAAGCAACCCAAACAGTAATCTGGAGTTGGCTAGAAAATAGGGATTGCTTTGCGATACTGAATGGAGTCGCAATGCGATTACGCTGGGTGTTGATGAGCGTAGGCAGCAGGGGGCCGGAGCCCCTAGTTAAATATAAAATAAAGCCGAAGAAATCTTTTAGAAAATACTGGTGTCCAAATTCAAGGGACTACGAAGGCACTGAAGAAAACGCTGAAGGCACTGAAACCACCATTTTTGTGTCAGAGCGTAGGTCTTGTGCGTGAGAGTGCTATGACCTAACGAAATCTGACGTAAATTGCTGTCACTTAAACACACATAATGTCAACACGGCGGAGCGACCAATCTCTAAGTTTTGAGCAACGAAGAAGTTTCTTCATTTTTTTTATTGTGATCAGATAGATATTACGCGCAGTACTGTACTAAAGTCCTGCATCGGGTCGGGTAACATAATTTTACCAGAATACGACTTGAACTGGATTCGGATTTCGGTCGGGTTCACTTTAAATGTTTCAAGTTTGGGTTTTGACAGTTTTGGGTAGACCCGATTTTTCAAAAGGTTTTCGAATGTTTTTCAAGTTAAAAGTTATATCTTTCAATATTAGTGAGTGTTAATGAATTCATTTTTTTACAAAGAAGGAATGCTTATGTTGTCGATGTAGACTGCTTTTCCCCAATGGTATTAAAACATGCTGCTATTTCCATTCATTACGAAATTGTTCGATTTCGATTTGGAATATGTTAGATTCAGTTTGAGATTCGTGTTTATCTTATTCAGAAGTTTTGGGTTCGTATAGGGGTACAACCCAACTCGCGCGGGACATTAATGTAGAGCCCACCGTTAATTCCTGTGTTGCATCTGCTTTTATACATTTTAATTTCATTTTGCAACACGAGGCTGTTTTCTCTAATTTGAATTTTTCTTTCATTTAATGTTGTTTTTCACGTATCAGTTTTCCATTATAGTAAAACTGATATATGCCAGATTATATATCTTGTTCATATGTACTATATTGTATAATTTCGTAAAATTCTGTAAGAAGTACAAATCCTTTTCTGCATTTATTAACAATAAGTTTAGAAAATAAAATAGAATTTTTTCTGAAAGTAAAAAAATAAATAACAAATTAAATTAAGTATAATGTAAAAGGAAGACTACAACCTCTTTCAATCATTTATTAATTAAACCGGATTCCGTTAACTATCAAAGTTTGATCATAAATTATGTAAGGAAATATGAAATTGCTCACTAGGTTCTGAAATTTTTACAAATTTCTTAAATGCTTATGATCAAAAGCTATTGTTATATCTTTGCTGAAATATGGTTTACTGTAAAACATTAAAAACTATCATCGAAAATGAATTCTTTTGAATGTATTGTTTCGAACAATGAAGAGGAATAATTTTTGAAATACTCATTATCACTATTGCATAAACTAGAACAAGAAAGAAAAGTCGCGTGACAAACCTAGATTGTGAAACACTTTCTAACAAATTCAGAATACTATAAAAAAATTTCCATAATTAATAAGGTGAAATATGATATCTAAGAATGCAATTTGTAAGAGGAATGAAACATTCAAAAACACAATTTCCGCAATTACCATCTATAGTCTGAAAAAGATTCAAATTATTTGGTGAATCCCTGTATATGATCTATCAATTTGTATATATACTACATAGTACGCTAAAATTTATTTCAGTTAGGAAACGAATGACACAGTTAACTTTAATTTTCCAGAAATTTCTCTTAACGGGTCCGAGGCTAAGCATTCTCAAAAAAAAAAAAAAAAAAAAAAAAAATTGCTTTAAAAAAAGTACTGAGTTTTTAGCGTTAAATCCAGCAAACCGCATGATTTTATCTTCATTAGATCAAGAGATATACCACCTTTTGCCTTGAGAAACGATGAATCAGCTATTCTCTGACGAGAACTTTAACTTCATTTATCTCAGAATAATTTTTTTTACGATTTGTCAACTTTATAAGGATATATCTAAAGATCCTTGCAAGATATACGCATGAAATTTTTAACAGAGATTTTATGCTATATTTCCAACAAATTTTCTTCAGGATTTTTAATTTTGAGTGAGAATTGTGAAAATAGGTTAATTTATGCAAAACTCACTCATAAAAAAAACTTCATTTTTTTACTTAAAATTGTTTTATAAAATTCATAATCAATATTTTAACAAATCCTAAAGACAAATTAAAATGACACATTTTCTGTACACAAAAGTGTAAAAATTTTGTAAATCGAGTAAATACTTCCAGAGTTATATCAAAAATTAAATATGTTAAAAAATTTAAAATTTAAATTAAAAAAATATTTAATTTTTTTCAGTTTTTTTTTTTACATGCAATATTTTTATTATATTAAAACATATTTCAGAAAAAAATCTCTATAAATAAAAAAATATATATAATTTTGAGCCCCTGACCTCCTTAATAATGTACTCTAATTCTTTTGTATAACCCTGTATATGAACTATGAATATTTCATGCACCAAGTAATGTTACAATAATTACATTTATAAACGCATAGCACAGCTGTAAACAAACTTCCAATAATTATCCCTCAAAGACAGAATTGCTAACGAATTCTTTTGTGTGTCTCTGTAAATGAACAATAATTGCTACGCATACTATATTCTTCAGTAAGCACTTTGTAGTAAACCGAAGTGTTGTGCATCAATATCAATTTGCTTGAAATAATGTAATATACTAACTTTAATTTTTAAATGGTGTAAAATAAATTTTTAAATACAGCGTGTCCATAATTAAACGACCCTACTTTAAAGTTGTCTAAATACGAAACTATTGGTCAAAAAGTTGTGAAATTTTGTGTCGGGCATAATAAAAAAATGAAAATTTATTTGAGCAAAAAAAAAAAAAAAAAAGTTCAAAATTTCGCCACCAGAGGGCGTTTTTCAATAAATAACACATTTAGCCACCGCCCATTCAATACTAACTAGGCCTGAGCTCCGTAAAAATATGGCGGCTGTCGTAGGCGGATTTTTTTTCAGAGTTTATACGGTCCATTCAATTCGAACACCAATAATTTTTAAAAGTTTTTGCGCATTATATTTTTCAGGGGGCGGTCTGCATATTTGTCTTATTTAATCTCAGAAAAATAAAGCGTAAAAACTTTTAAAAATCTCCAATTCATTAAAAAAGCACCCTGGTGGCGAAATTTTAAACTGAAAATATTTCTTGCTCAAACAAATTCCCATTCCTTTTATATGTCCGTCATAAAATTTCACAAATGATGTAATAGCGAAAATATGAAATTTACTAACGTTCTTAGAAAATAAATCATTTACAGTCAGTATCGGTTATATGGTCACCCATACGACCTTGAAAAATATGACCTTATAAGCGGGGTGACTTTATATGCGGTGTAAACTGGAATTTTACTTTAGACAATAAAATATTATTAATAAGTTTGTTATATTAGTAAAATAATGTACAAAGTAACTATGAATATATAATTTATTAAGTAAGACATATAAACAAGAATTGCTTTACGCATAAATTTTTGAATTGATGAATATACTCGTAGTAGTAAAAATATTCTTTTATGCATTTTTTTTATTGCAGTTGTTAAAACTAAATTTTCTTATTCACGGACAGTTTTAAAATGTTCCTCTCGGATTGGTAAAATAATATCTGAGGATATTTAGTGCTTTGAGAGCTGCTGCTCGTCTTGTCGGTTTAGATTCGCACTCACTCTCATTATCATCGTTTCCATCAGTGTTTATATTTAAAACTTCCGAAACAATTTCCAGTATAGAAGCTTCACAATGGACGTTACCCATGTCACGTCAGCTGCGGATATCCAGAAGAAAAGTACCAAAGGCATGAAGAACATTTTAACACAGCTTCCTCTTCGACCAATAAGCAGTTTTTTTCGGAGGGTTCCCGATAAGGCGTGGGTGTTGCTACTCGTGGGTAAAGTCCATTACAAGCGATTTTATTGTCAACAACTGCATGTGTCAATTCGTCTTGTATTGTGCAAACAGCATTCCGTAGATTTGTGTACTGTACCGTCGTATAAGAACTCACTTAAGAAAGATTCTTAATTAGAAATTAAAAGAACTTGGCGTTCGTTTTTTTTTCAGAGTTTTATTAGACGACACGGGACACACACATAACAAGCACACGTAATATTTACACGGCAAAAAGTTAATCTTTTCCGGAGCGAGACGCTCCTTTCGGCAGGACCGAGAACTTGACCGTCTGGGGTCGTGTCACAGCAGATACTGTCCCTCCACGGGGCCTTGTTTTTTCTCAGATCAGTTCATCTCCTAAATACTTCACGTGAGGTCTTGACTCATCTTAGTCAACAAGTTCAGTTTATAACATTTCTACGCAGCAATTTTTCTCCGGATATTTACATGATTAAAACTGTTTACATGTTTCATCTGTTTTGGTGTATCAGTGACATGTGAAGTTATAGCAGGCATCTGGAGGTTCCAATTAAAGATGTTTATTTCGTTAGGGGTATCTGGTCTCTGAGTCCTCAGATAAAACGTCACAGTCCCTCCATGCCCCATATAAATTTTTCCTTAAGGGAAAAATTTCCACACTCGGGTGCACAATCATAGTGAAATTTGGAGTTAATGCTATCCCTAACAATGCTATCTACTCCAGAATTATTAATAAAATTTTAAATTTTAAAATCAAAATATTTATCAGAAGTACTTCGTTACCATGGAACGGATTCAGCATAACATACAACAAACATAACAAATACAGTAATAAACACATTGCAATTGCACACCGGTATATAATAATACTAAGATTTATAATAAGTACTTCCACAATTTTATAATAAACCAGAACCTTCATTAATAATTTTCCGTTAACATAAATAGGATAGATAAAGTTTTTAAACATCACAAGTAATTCTAAGAAAGTTTGCTCTCTCCTGTTCACATGGATAACCAACAATAATAATATATATATATATATAAATTTCTTAAGAATGAATTCTAATTCACTAATAAAACCAAACACTTTTAAACCTTTTACATACAATAAGTTACTTAAAAGAATTTTATCACAATAACAAAACACACTCTTAAACATTTTTTTTCAACAAAATTTCTAGTCTTCAAACGCTACTCTGCTTAGACTATCAGCATTTTGGTGTTTTTTTCCTGCTCGATGTTCGATTGTAAAATCGTACGGTTGTAACGCGAGGCTCCAACGCATAAGCCTTGGGTTGGAACTCGCATGAGTTTGTAAGAAGCGCAGAGGATTAAGATCCGTTATAATCGTAAATTTTCTTCCATCTAAATAGTAATGTAATCTTTTTACGGCGAAAACAATACTGACGCACTCCCGCTCGGTGGTGCTATAGCGTTGTTCTACCGGAGAGAATTTCCGACTCAAATACAAAATCGGGTGTTCCTCTCCCTTATCATTTACCTGGCTCAACACAGCTCCGGCACCGCGTAACGATGCATCGACCTGAATAAGGAATTCACGATGAAAATCCGGCGCATGCAAGACCGGCCGTTTGGTTAGTTTCGCTTTCAGAGACCGAAAAGCGCTCTCGCACGCGGAAGTCCACTCGACTTTACCTCGACGGGTTTTCCCTTTTAGCGCGTCAGTCAAGGGGGCTGCTATTATGGAAAAATTCCTTATGTATCTCTGGTAGTATCCGGCTAGTCCTAGAAATGCGCGAATCTGCGATTTTGTTTCGGGAGTAGGGAATTTTTTTACGCATTCAATCTTGACTTCTGCTGGAGTGCGGGAACCATTTCCTACAATATGGCCTAAATATTTTATACTACTCTGGGCAAATTTACACTTAGAGGGCTTTATTTTAAGATTGGCCTTATGAATTCTATATAGAACTAATGCGACATGTTTTAGGTGGTCTTCCCAGGTGTTCGAAAATACAGCGACGTCATCTAAATAAGGAACTGCAAATTCTTCCATCTCTCTTAATAGTTCTGCCATCATTTTGCTAAAGAAAAATGGCGCATTTTTTAATCCAAAAGCCATTTTGAAACACCTAAATGTACCAAAAGTTGTACAGAATGCTGCATACCGTTGAGCTGTGGGGCTCAAGGGAATCTGCCAATAACCTTTCGCTAAATCTAGGACGGTTATGTATTTAGCAGATGAGACTTTCTCAACTCTTTCTTCGATATTGGGGATGGGGAAATATTCTGTCCTAATTATCTCATTGAGACGCCTAAAATCCACACAAGGACGAGGATCCTTACCTGGAACCTCTACTAAAATTAAAGGCGACGTGTAATCCGATTCGCCAACTTCAATAACCCCCAATCATAACATCTTTTGAATCTCCATTTTTACGATTTCAGTTTGTCTTTGCGACATCCGATAAGGTTTTGATCGTACGGGCTTATCGCTAATTAAAGTTATATCATGCTCCACCAAATCTGTTGTACCAGGGTCGTTTGAAAAGCACGCGGCATATTTATTTAAAAGCTCCCTTAATTGGCTAATTTGTGCTTCGTTTAGGTTTTTTTCTAACTCACTAAGCCGAACTATTTCCTGAAAGTCAAAAATCGTAGGATTATTCTCTAAATACGGAATATCTAAATCCTGATCTTCTATTAAATTTGAATTGTCTTTGGAGCACAACAAATTTACATGTTCGGGTCGCGTATAATATGGTTTCAGCATATTAACATGATAAATTTGGGTTTTATTCCTACTTCCTGGCAGTTCTACCACATAATTAGTCTCAGATATTTTATTCTTGATTTTTCCCGGACCTATCCATTGCACGGACAGTTTATTTGGTCTCGTCATGGCTAAAACCAACACTAAATCTCCCTCCTTGAATTCTCGTTTTACAGCGTTTTTGTCATACCAAACCTTTCGTTTACCTTGCATTCCTTTCCATGTGCGAAACCGCTACCTCGCGACATCATCACTACATCATTTTCAGGTGGAGGGTCGTACCATCGTTCCATTACCAAGGTCTCGGGTGTTCGAAGATTTTTTCCATACACCAACTCGGCTGGTGAGTAACCTGTGCTTTCATGAACTACGTTTTGAAGAGCCAATAGAATCGCAGGCAAATGTTTATCCCAATCGGCGCCTAATTCAATACAAAGAGCCCTCAAAAGTCGTTTTAAGGTCCTATTATACCGTTCCACAGGATTACTCTGGGGATGATAAACAGAACTATGAGTGATCTTAATGCCAAATTTATTAAGAAATTCGGTCGTTAAAGCTGAGGTAAAGGACTTTCCCTGATCACATCGGAGTTGGCTGGGGAATCCGATGCGACAGAAAATATTCAGCAGCGCCTCAGTCACTCTAATAGAGGAGAGGTCCACCAGCGGAACCGCCTCCGGGTATTTGGACGCCATGCATACTGCCGTTAAAATATACCGGTGTCCATCCGTGGTCAGTGGTAAGGGGCCACATGCGTCGATATTTATTTTACTGAAAACTTCCTGAATTATTGGGACAAGTTTTAACGGGGCTTTCTTTTTCTCGTTCGCTCGACCCGCTCTTTGACAAACATCGCAACTGCGCACATATTCATCCATTTCTTTATAACAGTTAGGCCAATAAAAATATCGAATTAATTTATCCTTTGACTTCGTCCCACCTAAATGTACTGGCGTGCCTTCATGACACAATGCTTTTATTTTCTGTCTTAACTCTTTTGGAATAACTAGCAATCTGGTAACGTTTCCAAAACGATCCTCGCGATTTCTAACTAGTAACCCGTTAACAACTGAATAAGTTTTCGTCGTACCTTCCGTTTTGTCCGCCCCCACTCGGCTAAACAATTCCTTTAACTCTGCACATTCGTGCTGCGCTTTCAAAAACCCTTCTTTATCGATTTTTAACAAGTCCAACTCCGGGGATTCAACTTCTAACGCCGGAATTTCAATGGGGTCCTCACCTTCCGTTGAATCCCGCAGTCCCGATTCTTCCTGATTCGCTACGTTCGATTCCTTTGGTGTCTCCACATCTTGAGCTACCCGTTCGAGCTCCCTTTTCTCTTCTTTTAAGCGTCTAGTAGTCGCAAGCATCTGGACTGCATTTACCTGTCCAGTTGGCAAAAATTCATAACCCGTTTTCTCTCTTATCATCGCAGCAGTTTTATTTCCTAAAATATATCGGTTTTGGTTTAAATGATTTCCGCAAACAGCGGCTTTCGTACAAATTTTCCCGAAATCTCCCTCTATCTCTACCCGCGCTAACGGTAGACAAACTAACTCCAAACTAAGTGGTTGTTGGATCCAGATTTTCTCTCCACAAAAATCCTGCGGATCTACAAATTTCCTACAAATTAAATCAAGCGTCGCTCCCGAATCTCTTAAAATTCCTATCTTTCGGTTGTTAACAACCCCAGGAAATGTATAAGAGTGCAATAAATCGTCCTTTCGTACATCTTGCAAATTATTTACGGAGCCTGACGGAGGTTTATTCTGCAACTTCGGGCACGATGAACGTAGGTGCGTTTCGGACGCTCAATTAAAACATTTCAAATTCGCTCTTTTCTCAAAGGCTCTATCTCGGTTTACTGGTCTGTGCACGGCATTTGCATTCGAAGGGGGGATAACAGTGGTCTAGTTTCTCGAGACCTTTCTTGAAAAAACGGGCGCGTTTTTTTCACCCTAACATCTCTGGTATCCTTGGCCTTCGGAGTAGAGGCCCTTATACTCTCATATCCATCCAATAATTCCACTATTGCTGCTTCGGTCTTAAGCTGTGGCCATTTGTCAATGAAGTGTTCACGCATTTCAAACGTAGCACGCCGTTTAATCTGATCGGTGACCAAAAGGTCTTTTAGTTCGTCTAAGGAAGTTATTCCTAAACCCGCTAGCCCTTCATTTAAATAATTTCGGATTTCGAAACCGAAATCCTGCCAATTCAAAGATTGCGAATTCTGGTGGCTAACAAATTTCTGCCGAAAACTCTCTGGGTTTAATTTAAATTTTTTTAACAATATACCTTTTACGTTATCGTAATCTTCTGACTCTGTCTCGGGTTGTCTGGCAATAATTGAAATAATGTCTACTGGCAGAAGCCCAATTAAATGAGAGACCCAATTTTCCTTCGGTATCCCAACCCGTTTTGCTTGGCGTTCAAACAGAAACAAATACAAACTAATATCTGTTTTTTCTGGATTAAAATCCGGGATTAATTTTTTAAGTTCTGTTCAGGGGAACGCGAATGTATATTATTTGCATTTACTGAAGACGGGGCAATTCCTTTCTCGATTTTTAGTTTTCTAACTCGAATTTATTTTTTAATTCTAATTCCTTTAATTCTTTCTCGTGCTCCAATTTTTCCTTCCTAATGGTTTGATCACACTCCCATGTCTGTTTACGCAACATGTCCTCCCTCTCGATAACTTGTAACCGTGCGCGCTGACTTTCTTCCCGTTCTAATTCCTCCTTAGCTGTCTCTAATATAGTCTCATACAGAGCCCGTACTATTTCTTCTTCATACTCCTCAGATTCCAGCACCAAGTGCGTTAACTGAATCCGAGTTTCGTTTCCGGTCCTGGCAAGTTCCAATTCATCCACTAACTTTTTTATATGTTCCTTTTTTCCTTTACCCAGGAAAGCCATATCTAACCCTTTTTTTTCAAACAAAATTTCTCTATAAAAAGGTACTTCTCTACACTAATACAACAACAAAAAAATATATACTATATTAACAATAATCACAATCAATCATAAAATTTCTTTCAATAACACAGCAATATGTAAATACTGACTCACTTCCATGACTAGTACCTGTTCAAATTTTGTCATTCCCGTTTTTGAATTTTCCCAACAAAATCAGCAACTTTAAATAATTAAAAATCACTAAACATTAACTCCAAATTCAAAATTGTGACTTACCCCAATGAAGGCTCAGACACTAAACGGTAATCCACACTTTTCCTTCAGCCGGATGGCTCACTGAACACAACTTTTGACCATAAGGTCCACTAAAAACAATATATCCAGAGGCACGGAACACTGAACACTATCTTCGACCCAAAACGGGGCCCTCTCACATTCCCAATCTTCTTCTATCCGCCGATCCACTGCTACAATCACAGTTTTGTTTCAGGCCTTGGCTCCCTAAAATCACAGAATTATATTCTTTTTTTTCCACTCTTCCGCAATCCTTTCATCACCAAACAGCGGCGTTGTAACTCTGTTTCCTTTCCGCAGTCGAACAGTTGATCACAGACGGGGGAAAAAAACAATCTTCCTCTTTTTCCGACACTGGGTAAGGATTTCTCAAGTCTTCCTAAACCGAAACCAGATAACACCAAGCTTCTTTTTTTCTTTCCTCCAACAGCGGGGGGGGGGGGGGGGGGAAACAACACTCTTCTCTTCTCTGACCGGGTGAAAATCGAAACTAGCTCTTTCTTCACAACCGAACTGTTTTTTCTCTTCTTCCAACACACGGGGATTTTCCTTTTATTTTTCTATTCCAGTATCAGGACGGCTCTCTATTTCTCGATGGAATGAGCTTTCACCTTATCATTCCTTCCGTGGGTAACAGTTTCAGGTGCATGTGTGCCCCACTTTTTCGAACAACTCGAATCCCAACTCTGACACCAGCTGTACCGTCGTATAAGAACTCACTTAAGAAAGATTCTTAATTAGAAATTAAAAGAACTTGGCGTTCGTTTTTTTTCAGAGTTTTATTAGACGACACGGGACACACACATAACAAGCACACGTAATATTTACACGGCAAAAAGTTAATCTTTTCCGGAGCGAGACGCTCCTTTCGGCAGGACCGAGAACTTGACCGTCTGGGGTCGTGTCCCAGCAGATACTGTCCCTCCACGGGGCCTTGTTTTTTCTCAGATCAGTTCATCTCCTAAATACCCCACGTGAGGTCTTGACTCATCTTAGTCAACAAGTTCAGTTTATAACATTTCTACGCAGCACTTTTTCTCTAGATATTTACATGATTAAAACTGTTTACATGTTCCATCTGTTTTGGTGAATCAGTGACATGTGAAGTTATAGCAGGCATCTGGAGGTTCCAATTAAAGATGTTTATTTCGTTAGGGGCATCTGGTCTCTGAGTCCTCAGATAAAACGTCACAGTCCTTTCAAATAGGGCACATCATAATCATCATCACTGCAATCGTCATCGAACGATAATTCTTCACCTTCTGGAAGGTAAGGATGTCTACAACAATTTTCAATGGTCTTCTTTGATACCATATTCCTACTCTTGTCACCGTAACACATGGCATCTAACATAGTCACTAGAAACTTCTTTTTTGATGAACGGCAGCAATGACGTCTTTTAGAAGAAGCTTTCGATAATGTATCTTAAAATTTCGAATAATACCATGAAGTAAGGTTTGTGCAATCAATACTAATTCAGTTTGGAGACTAGAAAACAAGTTCAATCGAATTTAAATTCCAAATCACGCAATGGGCAGTACAGTTGTCTGCGATTATAACCACTTTTCTTTTTTTGTCAGTCCAAACTATATCGAAACGCCAAATTTCTTTTTCCGAAATGCTTGTTATCATTCAGGCCTTTCGGTTCACGCCGTAAGATAAAGATTTGCAGTTTTTCAAACAACGAGGTTTGAGAAATTTACCAATAACTAATGGAATTAAAATAATAAAACTTTGTAAAAAATCACCATAAAATAAAACAATACACAGGACGCGTTTCGAGCTAAAAACATAACTGCTTGTCATCAGGTACAGCAAACACGTGTCCGCAAGCGAACAAGGTAAAAAATAAACTGAAGGTGATTTTTTACAAAGTTTTATTATTTTAATTGCGTCAAATCGCCAGTTTTCGGTGCTGTTTCGCTGTCAATAACTAATGGAGTCAATTTATCACAGCCATCTATATTCGCTGCTAATAAAAGGTCAATCTTTTTTTGCTTACCTTCCTACCAATTCTATTCCGTTCTTAAAAGTAACAATTTTATCTGGCAAAACATGAAAAAACAGCCCTCACTCATCGAAATTAAAAACCTCACAAGGTTTGTACCTATTGAGAATGTCACCTAGCAAGTTAACACCATTCTATTTTTTCTTTTTCTTGTATACTATCATGAACACCAGCAGCTTCACCACGCATCTGTAAAAAGTAAGATTGTGCTGTAAGTTAAAACTTTGTAACCACATTTTGCAAGCAGTAAAATTCGTTTTTCCTAGTTCATCAGCAATTTTCAAAGACTTTTCACGATAATACATGATATTGGAACATTCTGCGATCTAGCATATTTTACCCAAGTTAAATGATCTTTCTAAACATACTCAAATGTTGAAACATCTTGTCGACTGATCTTTTGATTGATCACAGCTTCTGCTTCAAAAGATTTTAACCTCAAGACGTTATTCAGTATCGTTATTGCAATTCCATGAGTCATCGCGAAAGCTGCTTTCGATTCATTCGATTTTTCAAAATTTTTTAACAATTTCTTTTTTTCCGCAATCGTCAAATTTTTCGTTTTGCTGACATGTTGTATTCACAAAAGGCAATTAGAAAATGAACGAACACTTTACAAGCAGCGACAAGTAATGAGAAATACAAAACAATAAAAACACGTGATTTAAATTTTCTCTACACACTGGACAATTCTCATTCGGTCGCAAGGGGTGGTGGCATTTTTTCCAAGAATCAGTATCTAATGCGACAGTTGAGGGATAAATTCCCAGAGCTTTGGAAACTCTTTTCGACAGGGAAGAGTTTCTCTTATTGATTGCAGCCGGAGAGGAGACCCCTACCTCCTCCGAGTATCAGCGGGCATCTAGTCACATGGTATTCAATATTATCGCGATCTCTAAAGTTTCGTTTAAAACAGGAAAGGTCTCCCTCTAAAGCTTTAAAAATGTCAACTGGCCTTTCTTTACCATAGGGAAGTTCGTACTTGTAGTTTGTAACAAAAGCACGGGAGATTCAACGATGGAAAAAAAGAAGAATGGCTACAATGAAAGAAGTTCCTCCTTCAGGATGTCCATCCACTTCTTTTTAAAGCTATTAAAAATGAAAAGAACCGCGTTATCAATACACAGAAGCCGCAATTAAAGATAGTTAAATGATACGTCTAATTCGCACTTCACACCCTAAAAATAGGAAGAAAAAATCATAAAACTAAGATATTTTGCAAAGGGAGGGAGACAAAAGGTGACCATATAGCCGATAGTAGCCATTAGAAACTGACCATATAGGCGGTGTATTTTAACACATAATACGTATTCAGTCAGTCCGGACTTACGAAAAGTGACCTTATAAGCGGGTGACCATATATCCGGTAGTGACTGTATATCTTTATAATTTATTATAAATTTATTCAGTGGTCAAATGACCCCTTGCGGTAGTTAAGCCTAAAATATTATTTTCTAGGCAAAATATGTTGCTCGGAGATGAGGCATTTTAAGAAACAATATGATCATATATTTTAATAAAAGCCGTGAAATATAAGTAAATTTCGTAATGTTTTAGTTCAAGAAATTCAAAAAAAAAAAAAAAAAAAAAAAAAAAAAAAAAAAAAATCAAAAAGGGTCATTTGACCCCTCGCGGTATGTTTAGTGTTAATTATTTGTTTTGAAAATGGCTCAGATAGAGCCGAAACATGCAAAAAGTCCAATAAAACTATTTTTACTTTTTTTAAAGTTTCTAATCTTACATAATTCAGCAATAAAAAAAAGTATATTATTACAAATTTGTTAATTTTATGTATAAAAAAAATCTGATTAATAATTTTTCTGACGTTTTAAATGTCGTATCGAGAATCTAAAATTTAATTTTTAATTATAAACATGCAATAGCATTTTCCTGACACAAATGTCATAGGATATCTAAAAAGATTTTTTAATTAGATACAAAAAATTAGTAATGAGTTAAATTATAAATGCCAACAGTTGATTAAGTGCTAATATAGTTTCAACTATATATAAATTAACTTTAGCAAAATTGTCAAATTAATTTATGCCCGCAACAGAAAAAAGTACTCATAATTTAATAGTAAAATATAGTCTTTGGTAGAGATAAGAGCTAAAATTAGGTTTCGTTTTCGTTTTCGGTCCAAAATCTGAGTTTCGTCGAACATTAGTTTTAAGTGAAACTGCTGCCAAAAAATTCGGACGGAACGAAACTAGACCGAAACTATCTGTAATCCAAAAATCCAGGGCTCCCAAATGGTCCACCAACCAAATACCAATAAATTTTAACAGAAAATTTTATGGTAGGTTTGCGCTAGAATTAACTCTCAAAGGTGAATCCGGGACGGTTTTTAAGAAAAATCTAAAAAGAAAATTTTTCTAAAATAATATTGGTAGTCAGTTGCCGGACCATTTGGGAGCCCTGAAAATTTCTTTTCTTCATACGGAAATTATCAACATTACTCATTGATTTGTGCTGCATCGGCTCAAATGAGACACTTTCATATTGTTCCGTACTTAACCCTTCACTGCACGACGTGCCACATCTGGCACATACCTAAGAATACTATATTTCTTATTATTTACCATGAATTTGGCCAATATGATCTCTATTCCTGATCAAGAACAATACAAAGAATGGAATAACACTCATTTTGTCCATGTCAGATGGCTGCATTTGACAAAAAAATTAGAAATTTTGCTTCGGAAGAAAAAAAAAAAAAATTCGATCAAGCAATTAAGGTAAAATTTACTTTCATTATTTTTAGTGAATATTTAAAAATATTAATGTAAAAAAAGTTGCAGAGTGTTAAGCAGATAAAATTAATTAATTTAAGCTTATTTAGTTGAAAAATATAGCAATACAATATTTTAAAACCCTAATCGTATACATAGGGTACACACCATAAAATATCAAATTTTAGCTGAAAATTTGAAATTTAATTTTTTTTTACTACTTTTCCCATTATTAGACCGATATATAGAGTTCAAACAATTTTTTTTCATAAAAATAGAAAAAATCGTGCAGTGAAGGGATAAAAAGTAAAATCGGAAACATTATATGTTCACTTCTGAGTCTGTCTCTCACAGCCTTTTACTCGTAAACTATGGAACGTGGAAAGTTCAATTGGGGGGAGTAATAAAGACTATTGACTCACATATTTACTGATTATTAAACATTCAAAACTATACAATCAAACCTCCCTTAAAAGATGTCCCTATTTAGCGAAATTTTCTACTTAACGAAATTTTGAACACCATTAACAGGTAAATTAATCTCCATATTACGAAAAATATATTCTATATAACGAAATTTATTCCACTTTGTTGAGTGTGCAAAATTCAAACTGAGAAGTGTCCGTTGCGATGGATGCACTGCAAATAAGGGCGTCTTAAATTCAGACACATATGTGACTGAAAAAGTAATTCAAACACTTAAGTGTCTGAATATGGAATTTCAGACATCATAGGTGTCTGAAATTTAGACACATAAGTGTCTTACTATATGATCATGGTATAAACACTGTAATCTGAAATGTCTGAAATTCAGACACATAAGTGTCTGAAACTGGAGTGTTCAATTTTCAGACACTTTAAAGTGTCTTAATTTTTAAGACACGTGTATGCGTCGGAATTTAAGACATTTCAAACGTCTGAATAGCATCCATTTTTGACCAATCTGGAAGTTCGGTAATAGGCAGTTAATTTTTCACTTTTTTTGTAAGCTTTGTACAATGTAAAAAAATATCCGTTAAAATATGGAAATTATACTGCCAATTTACGTGTTTTAATGCAAATTTTCTTCCTTAAATTCCAGAAAATTTTCCATTTTTTGCATATTTCTGTATTTAAAAATTTCCATTTAAAAGGTAATATATACTCTTTCGAGGACAAATCCACATATTTCGCAATCAGCATTTTCTAAACCCATGTATATTAGACATGATTTATATATTTATATTCAAACCAGTGCATTGCGCACCCACGGGGAGGGGGAGCTAAGAAGGCTGAATCCCCTCCCAGACTAGACTAGATATTATTATTTTTTTAATTATGAAAGAATAACATTATTATTTTTAATAGGTTTTAAAAATCGGAATTTTTGAAAAACTTTAATTTTGTCACACAATTTTTTTTCTCTTTTGTAAATTTTATAATGAAATTCGAAATTATAGCATGTTTGAAATTTACTTAATTATAAATTTAAGACCCAGTGTAACCTCTTGTTCACTTTAATCCTCATAATATTTTGCTAATTTAATAATAAAACTTTAAATTGTTTGATTGCAAACACACTTTAAAATTATCCAAATACAGAAACACACAAAAAAAATCGCAAAAACTAAGATAAATTTTAGTACAGTATTTCATTATTTAACATCTTAAAAGCATTCAGAATTACACCCACTAAAACTTTCCAGAGCTTCCTCTGGCTGGTTACGATTATCAATGTTGAATTCAGGGGGTGGCCCGGGGGGAGAGAAATTTCCCCCCGGAGCAAAGAGATGTCCCTCCGGAAAATTTGAGGTTTTGTGTTTTCAATGGTGAAAAAAAGCAATCCCCCCTCCGGAACTCTATAATGTCTCCCCCGGAGCCTCAGAAATCCCTCCCGGAGAAATGTGTCTGAATTCAAACTGACGACTTGGCTTGTCAGCAGAAAAATAAAAGTCAGGACCTGATCTGGCATGTCCCATCAAATCAAATAAAAGAAAGACCGGGCCAGATCTGAGCACATATACTCCTCTAAAATATGCCCCTCCAAATCGCAATCCTGGATAGAAAATGTCAAGTTTAATTACGAAAATTTCCCAAGAGAAAAATGATTTAAAACACCAAAAGCAGTAGCGCAATCTAGTTTGAGTAGAACGAATTATTATTAGTCAAACATATTATTATTAGAACGTGTTATTGAGAAGTCGAACGTATTATTATTATTTTTTTTTTTTGGATTTATGGAATATTTCTGAAAATTCTCACTATGTAACTTTTTAGCTAATGATTCAGTATCGATCTACTCCAGGTATGATTTCACCGTGCAGGATTTCACCGTGGGAAAATTAGTTTCATCAAAAAATTTTACTCTGTATTTTGATCGGAGGAAAAAGGAAGAAAACAAATTTGTGCGTAAACTAATGATTTTTATTGTTTTTGATGAAACATTATACACAATATTTATAACTGAGAAATTTTGTTCAGAATATTTAGCATATAGGAGGAAGTAATGAATCCAATATCAAAAAATTTGCCATATATTCACCTGATCAAACGAAAAAAAGAAGAAATAATCAAAGAAAACAGAACACTATATTACTTCACACACTTTCATATACACATACCTTCGCATTAAAATTAAACACAGGCTTTAGGCAATAAGAAATGCATTTATTTTTGAATGAAAAATTGATTTTAATTTTAAAGGTTGTCCTCCCTCCCCCCCCCCCCCCCACACACAACTGAAACGGGACAAGCCCGAATTAAATATATATATATATATATATATATATATAATATATACATACATACGCACTGTTAAAACATTTTAAATATTTTAATATTTCAAAAATAACGCGTCTTATGTATAAACAATAATATAATATTTGTGTTCTGAAAATTTCTTCGATAGAAGTAAAAAAAAATTCTACTGGTTCTACATCGCATGAAATTAAAAAGCAAAATATTCAAAATTCTAGAGAGGAGATATGTGAAATCTTTCAGAATTATAAGCAGATTGACAAAATATTTACCGTTTCCGTAAAATAAATTGTGAGTCATAAATAACTAACAATATTTGAACTTCCTAGCTGTGAAGGCGTGGCCGAGAGGGATTATCGTCTAGTCTACAGACCATAAGGTCGCGGGTTCGTATCCTGCGACGGGTAAGTATAATATTGTTAATGTTGTAAAATGAATTACATGAGTAAATCATGTAAAATCTCTGAGACCTTCTACTGAAATGTGGGTGAAATGTCCCTTCCTTGAAATCATAATTTTTATTTTTTAAATATAGAAATTCCCAAAAAATAAAATAAATATTTCTAGAAATTGAAGAAAATTTCCTCTAAAATACGTAAATCGTACTGGCGTTTTGAGTGACGGTACAGTTTTTATATTTTAAAGGATTTTTTTTCCGTGCTTTAAGGCTTACCGAAAAAAAAGGTGGAAAAATGCTTTTGCAGAGAAATTAAAGGTGGTCAAACATGGAGGCAATTCAGACGTTTGAAGTGTCTTAAATTTAGACACATACAAGCTTCTTAAAAATTTAGACACTTTAAAATGTCTGAAAATTGAACACCCCGTTTCAGACACTTATGTGTCTGAATTTCAGACATTTCAGTTTACAGTGTGGATGAATTTATTTGAGCAAATTGTACGAAAATGAAATTATTTAACCCTTAAATGCCTGATTTTTCAAAAATCATTGTAATCATGTTTTTCGGTTTTCATTTTTTAAATAAATCATGGGAAAAATACTTTAAAAAATCATATTTTGTTTTAAGTATGGTTTACGGCTAAAAAGCAGTTTGTTACTAATCGGCAATACTGATTTTTAACTGAACAAATAATTTTCCTTGATAAAATTCTATATTATTAAATACACAAGAATTTTAGGAGCTATAATAAGAAATAAATTTTACTTGCTCACTGCAGAACAAAATGGGGCATTTCAAAAGCTTTCAAACAAAACATAAAGAACAAGTAGCAACAATTGAAAAAATAAATCTATCTTTATTCTTAAACAGCACAAGTGTTGCTATCTATATGTGGAAAATCGATTTAATAGTATTTTCAGAATGCATTTTATTGGCAGCATTAGGCATTATAGCTTCAATATTATTCTAATAGTATTTTGAAGCCTAAATTTGGTATGTTGCCGAAAAGCAACACTCGGCATTTAAGGGTTAATTATTTAATCATTTCCATTCAAAAGAAGAAATGCTAAAAACTTCCATTTTCACGAAAATGTTGCAGATAAATTCTTCGTATTCTTACAAAAGTGCATTTTTTTTTTAATAAACGGTGTATTCTTTAAAAGAAACTTGTACAAAATGTTATTACAGACTTTTTTAAAGTTATGGATTTGGAATACTGAGAAAAAAGAGAAAAGGAACGCTTCGCTTCGCTTCACTTTTTGTTTATTTATCTTTATTACGTGTTTTTACTTTCTTCTATCTTCAATAGAAGAAAGTATTGTAATCGAAATTTTTTTCGACTTCCGGTTTTCGACGGATTTGCATGTTTTAGGGGTCAGAGATTCTAAAAAAACATGTTTATAGAAAATGTCTGTCTGTCTGTGTGTCCGTCTGTCCGTCTGTCCGTCCGTCCGTCTGTCCCTCTCTCCGTCTGTCTGTCGCCATTGTACCATCAAAAAGTGTATGAAGTTATGTATAGAATTAAACCAAAATTTTATTATAAGTTTTTGGCTATGGCAAGCAGGTCCTCCCGGAATTTGGCAAAAATTCGCCGGTAGGGGACGCTGATATAACAATTTTTGTGCGATTTTGAATATTGTACCATCCAAAAGTGTATGGAGTTATGCATAGAATTGAACCAAATTTTTATTTTAAGTTTTTGGATATGACAAGCAGGTCCCCCCTGAATTTGGAAAAAATTCGCCGTTAGGGGGCGCTGTAATAGCGATTTTTGTGCGATTTTGAATATTGTACCGTCCAAAAGTGTATGAAGTTATGCATAGAATTAAACCAAATTTTTATTTTAAGTTTTCAGCTATGGCAAGCAGGACCTCCCTGAATTTGGAAAAAATTCGCCGGTAGGGGGCGCTGTAATATCGATTTTTGTGCGATTTTGAATATTGTACCGTCCAAAAGTGTATGAAGTTATGCATAGAATTAAACAGAATTTTTATTTTAAGTTTTTGGATATGGCAAGCAGGTCCTCCATGAATTTACAAAAAATTCGCCGTTAGGGGGCGCTGTAATAGCGATTTTTGTGCGATTTTGAATATTGCACCATCGAAAAGTGTATGAAGTTATGCATAGAATTGAACCAAAAAAAATTTTAAGTTCTTGGCTAAGGCAAGGAGGTCCTCCCTTGATTTGTAAAAAAAAACGCTCGTAGAGGGCGCTGTAATAGCGATTTTTGTACAATTTTTGTGCCATTTTGAATATTGTGCCGCCGAAAAGTGTATGAAGTTATGCATAGAATTAAACCAAATTTTTATTTTAAGTTTTTGGATATGGCAAGCAGGTCCTCCATGAATTTGCAAAAAATTCGCCGTTAGGGGGCGCTGTAATAGCGATTTTTGTGTGATTTTGAATATTGCACCATCGAAAAGTGTATGAAGTTATGCATAGAATTGAACCAAAAAAAAAATTAAGTTCTTGGCTATGGAAAGGAGGTCCTCCCTTAATTTGTAAAAAAATCGCTCGTAGAGGGCGCTGTAATAGCGATTTTTGTACAATTTTTGTGCCATTTTGAATATTGTACCGACGAAAAGTGTATGAAGTTATGCATAGAATTGAACCAAATTTTATGTGTTTATTTTTGGTCATGTCACGAAGGTCCTCCCTGAATTTGGAAAAATTCTGCCGGAAGGGGGCACTACAATTGCGATGTCTGTACCATTTTCATTATTGTACTATCGAAAAGTGTATGAAGTTATCCATATAATTGAACCAAATTTTTTGTGCATGTTTCTGGCTATGTCAAACAAGTCCTCCCTGAACTTGAAAAAATTCCGAAAAAAAGGGGCGCTATAATTCCGATCTCTGTGCCATTTTCATTATTGTACCATCGAACAGCGTATAAAATTATGCATACAATTGAACAAAAATGTTTGTGCTTGTTTTTGGCTTTGGCCAACAGGTTCTCCTTGAATTTCGAAATATTGCGCGGTAAAGGGGCTCCGTGCTAGCGATTTTTGTATACTTTTCTTGATTTTTCGTAGTTCTATTGTGCATCGGCGGCTCATGCAGCGGCGGGAACTCGCTTCCTGCTATGCCGGCTATTCGCAAACAGCTGATAACGACAGAATAAGGAAAAATTAATAATTTTAACAAATATCATGATATAGATTAACTCGTTTTTAGTCCGTTTAATTGACTTGAGCAGAAATTTAAGATAAAAATCAAAGTTGGTATAGTATTGAACTAATAATATTGAAGTATTAACATGTATAACTAGGTTTTGAAATATTAAGATGTATAAGATAGAAGAAAGTTTTGGGATTGGCACATCCAACTAGTTTAGACATTGTTCTAATTAAATTTCTCTCACGTGTCTACATTGTTTATAAAAAAATATTCTACATAACGAAATTTATTCCACTTTGTTGTGTGTGCAACATTCGAACGGAGAAGTTGCCGTTGCGATGGATGGATGAATTTATTTGAGCAAATTATACGAAAATGAAATTATTTAATTATTTAATCATTTCCATTCAAAAGAACAAATGCTAAAAACTTCCATTTTCACGAAAATGTTACAGATAAATTCTTCGTATACTTACAAAAGTGCAATTTTTTTTTTTATGAACGGTGTATTTTTTAAAAGAAACTTGTACAAAGTATTATTACAGACTTTTTTAAAGTTATGGATTTGGAATACTGAGAAAAAAGAGAAAAGTACGCTACGCTTCGCTTCAGTTTTTGTTTATTTCTCTTTATTACGTGTTTTTTAGACATTGTTCTAATTAAATTTTTCTCACATGTCTACATTGTATTAAAAAAAGTTACTGCCCGAATTAAAATACATTTTTCCAATATTTTCATTTTATGCGTATTTTTCCTTTTATGCATGTCTGTTTTATTCTACAAATTTCAGGAATTTGATATGATTTCTATTTAATGAATCTTCCTTATAACGAAGTGCTTAGGTGTAACAATGAGACTTCGTTAAATGGAAGTTTTACTGTATTTAGGAAAAATGTAGATGGGCTAATTTAGTTACTTGAAAAAAAAAACTTTTCTTTGTACCTCGTGTGGGGGTATTCTTTGAAAGCTTTCATAACGCTAAACTCAAAAATACATTTCTTTTAATTTTAGGTATTATAATTTCAGAGATATCGTTGAAAATGTAGTGCAAAAATATGTCCCCCGCTCCCTCTATTTCCAAATCTATTGAAACTAAAGTTATGAAAAAAGTAGTTGCATGAGAAGTTAATTTAAACATTGCAAGAAAACTATAGCGATTACCCTAGGTCACATAGTTTTTGAGAAAAGCACATTTTTCCGTTACGCACACATTTTGATTTGCAGGCATTCAACAAAGGTGTTGAGGAGCGCTGGTGGTACATATTGTAATAACAGACTAATTTAATTAGAATTAATCACATAAATACTATGGGATTCCCGACTAGTTTGCATTGAGTGGATCTCTCAATACGCCTCCCATGTCTTTAAAAGTAAATTGAAAACCTATCTGGAAAAAAGTGGCACAGTTAATTTAATTAAAAACAAAACGTCGTTGCAACTTTCCGACAACCTTTCGAAGCGCACATAGCATAATTCCAAGTTTAAACTTTGAACAAGTTTTTTGTTTTAGCTACACTGTAAAAAGAAAAGATTATTACTACGCTGAATTTATTTTTATGAAGTGCCAAATGAAGTTTAAATAGGCCCTACTTTTATTGTTAGTACCGAATTAAGTTCATCATAAACGGATTAGGATAAGATTAAAAAAAGTGTTATACAGAATAGCAATGTTTAATATTACTTAGATTTCATATCTCATATCTCTTTAACTTTTATGGTATACCAATTCATACTTTTCTAGTATATACAGGTATAACCAACCCTACGTTATAGAGTTTTTTTTTTTTTTTTACAAATTCTTATTATTCTTTTACCAACGATTTTTTTAATAATACGGTTAATAATTCATATATCTATTGTACGGAACCCTCCGAGCTCGAGTAATACTTGCACTTGACCGGGTGTTTAATATGTATGAACATCAATGTTATAAACAACAGTCATGGCTGACTCAAGACGTGGGTGCAAATTATAAAGCAAGAAATGCATATATGACAAAAGTTTGAAGACGCACGTGCTCATTAAAAGCTATTTGGTATTTTCGTTATCGTGTTCGGCCGAAATTAGGAAGATTACTGAACTTCGGTTTCGGTTTTAAAACCCTGTTTCGGTCGATCTTTAGTTTTTGGAATTCAATTGGATTAAAGAACAGCGTAGATAGAATGTATAAAAACTGGAAATCTCTTGTTAACAACTTTAATGTTTTTGGAATTTTATACCGTAGTAAATAATAAATCAAACATTATATCGGATTGCAAAATGAATTTTTATTGTACCAGAGGAAAAAAAAATTCCGATCAAATCGAATATGTTTACATAAGGGTTGCTAATATGGCGTGAATTTTTATTGAAATAATCCAAGTTCGCACCAGAGATTTAGAATAGTACCTTTTACTTTATTTAATTAAATGGATTACATAAATTAAGTCTTTGAATATTTAAATTGCATGAATTTTTATATTGCTAAATAGGCGCATTGCCAAAAGTGTGAAAAAGTGTCGAAACCAGACTGGAATCCGGGTCATTAGTATAGTGCACTAACATTCTACCGACAGAACCACTGGGATACGCAACCTAGCAGCCGTCACTTTAACTAGAAAACTATCTGTGTAAAAAATATTTTTTCGGAATTTCTGGTATGAATTCATAATTTCTGAATAAAAAAAGACGGTCACACTGGCACTCCTCTTCTACAGATATATAATACAAACATTCACATAAAGATTACCCTACACAAATTTCTGCACCAAAATTGGGGAAAATAGTATTACGTAGGGGAGACCGTGGCTAGTTGGCTACATGGGTAAGTAGGCGCAGTCCTCATAAATCGCCTGTTTGTGGATAGATTGCGCAACCAGTCACAGAATATCTTTCTTCTTGCTTTTTAACAATCCTCATTGTAGTTTTGCAGCGTTACCTACGTGCAGTGGACATTTATTAAGATTTTTGTGTTTTTTGTACTCATAAGTAATTTTTTGTTGCTTCATTCTTTTTCTAATTTCTAATACTTATCTTAATAATTGCGATTTAACTTGTGCAGTTTTTCTTAGTGTATGATTAACTCTACCTACCCCATTTATGATTTACTTGGATTATTTATGTTTGGAAGGTTACGTGTCCCTTTTGTGAAGAAATTTATTATGGGGCTAGTAGGCGCATTGAACATGGGGCAAGTTGGCTCGATGTCTGCTGTGTGCCGGTAGCTTGAAAAACAGCATACACTAAGAAAAGTGATTGCAATGCAAGATTTTGGGCACATGAGGCTTGCCCAAACGGAGACATTCGAATTTTTATTTTTTACAACTATAACTCGGATGACGATATCGAGTAGGATAGAAGTTACTCAATGTTAATGTTTTATTCATTATTTTTATGTCTGTATAATTTAGAATTTACATTGTATGGCGATTACGGCTTTGTTTAAACTTACTGGTAATAATGAAATTGATTTCTCTTATCTGCGTGTCTTATTTGAGTTTTATTTAAATTTTTATAAAGCGTGTGCCAACTTACCCCATAGGTATAGGAACTTGCCACGTGACGGGGTAGGTTGGCGCACAATTTTCCTTTTATTTTAGACCTCCGCTAAACATAAACTACAAAAGCTACAAACTCAAAACTCCGGGGTATTTATAGCCCAATGTCTGTTCCTTAAATATGCAGTTAAAGTTTGTTAAAAAACTTAAACACACAAAATTCATAAAAATTAATAACTAAAAACTGCGCTTACTAGTCCCGGTCTCGCCCACTTTGAAAATTTCTTCTTAAATAAAGATTTTTATGGCCTAACATATTTCATAGTTTATAAGAACATTTTTATATTAAATGTTTTTATATAAGCATACTTCAATTAGCATTTTTTAACGCAAAAAATAACTTTCCTAGACTCCAGTTTTCTCACGTCTTGTTAATGAAAGCGGACATATTTCACATAAAAATTTTACTCTAAAGTCCCTGAAGCATGTAATTAAGTTGTTAACAACGAGAAATATTTTTCGAGTTGTTGCAGTTAATTTATAGAAATATGCTTCCCCTGCAATTCGCCGAATTAAATTATTAAATAATCTCAAGTACATTAAAATTTATGTTTTTTCCTTTTTATGATTTTTTCTAAAATTATACGCTAAATATATACGCTAATGGAGTAAATGAAAAAAAAGAACGTATCTCTGAAAAACATAACTACCCTATTTTTAAAAATATGTGTATGTTGTTGATCAAAATGTATAAATATTCAATTAATTTTTAATTTTAGAACTCTACGAAAATTATAATTATAGGATTTTGATAATAGAAAAGGAACATTGCTTAGACTAATATACCAATATATACATATATATATATATATATATATATATATATATATATATATATATTCATCTTTAGAACTTTACCAATTTATTCATATATTTGTGATTTCAAATTTATTATATATATATATATATATATATATATATATATATTGCTCTAATAAAAGTGAATGATTATGAAAATTATTATGAAAAGAGGGTGCAAACAACAATAAAAATCCATGAAAATTTATAACGAAAAAACAACAAACAAACCACTCCCTGCTCTTCAGAAAGTGGGAGGAGTGAAAAAAGCAGGTATCAGAAACATAAATTGGATCCTCACGGGTTTCGCAAGATATGGCCAACCCACATACTCCGAAAGTATAACAATAGATTTAAACTTTCAAAAACACAACATAACAAAGCTATTTTATAAAATAATTTTTAACGAATCAAAACTGCTTTAAAAACAAATATAACCAACCAATTCAAAATCCAAGAAAACCGATTTAGCTTATAAAACGTAAATAAAAATTAATAAAAATTTTAATATGACTAAATCATTAAGCAATTAGAAGTATTGAACATGTGAGAAGGCCATATCCCCACCTTTACCCATGAAGACCTGAAAAAAAACTTGCTACCTTTAAAACAATCACTACGCTCCACTTCTTTCCATCAGCAGGAGTTGCAAGCAAGGCCATAATCCAAGTTAGACCAGCGTCCTAAAGACTTGTCTTTCCATTATCCTCATAATCATTAATTTTCTTTCCAAGTCACCGCAGTTTCTACTTGAAGCACATCAACATGCAGACGTTCTTAAAGACTTTAATCCACACCCTTCATATATTCAAGCAGCTACCTTGGCATCCATTACGGTGTTTGGCCGCTTAGCTGTTGCCACTTTAGAAAACTCTTCTCAAGTTGATTTACATAATGAAAAATAAACTGGTATGGAAATAAATTATTATAAAAAAGATTAGCAGTAAATTTAAAAATCTGTGAACTCAAAAATTCTCTATTACTACAAATTCTATAAAATCTATTAATTTGTCCCACAATAAAGTTATTAAAAACCCTCTTACTTAAATTTGAATACCAGTGTGGCATCGATTGAGTATTAAAATTAAAAAAATCCCGTTTATCAAAAAGCTTAATTAGTATATTGCTATCTTTAATTAAAATGTCTAAATCCAAAAAATTAACATGTAAATTATCAACAGAAGCCTTATTTAATTTTAAACATGGAGGATAGATATCGTTAATCGATACCAAAAGTTTGTCATCGAATATTATTAAATCATCGATATACCTTAAAACTGAATAACTCTTATTACTGTTTAAAACATAATTAAATTTATAATAAAAAAGAAACAGATTTGCAGCAGAACTCGAAAAATTAGTTCCCATGCCGATACCACATACCTGGTAGAAAAATGAGCTATTGAATGTAATGAAATTATTAAGAAAACAGAAATTACATAAACTCAAGAAAAAATCTCTTTTAATTCCAAGCTCCTCCTCAATACAAAACATATCAAAAATATTTTTCAGTGTATCATAAAGTAAATCTATAGGTATATTAGAAAAAAGGTTTTCAAAATCATATATATACAAATTTGTGGGCGTTATGGGCGTTTATTTAATTTTATTTAAAACCTCATTACTATTATCTATACACCAAAAATAGCTAGTATTTCTATATTTAAACTTCAAAAAACCATAAATGCGCTTCAAAAACTCCTGTAACTTAACATTTAAACTTTTACCTATACCTCTTGAATTACAACATATAAATCTGAATTTAATAGGTGTCTTGTGAAATTTTGGGGTCATAAACAGAAATGGAAAAGTATGATGATTATTAATAGCAAAATTATATGAATACATCTTTCTAGCCTTCTTGGTGTATGCATTAAATTTGTTTACAACAACCTTGTGACTTAATTTACATTCTTTATAAAATTTACTATTATTTAACTCATTTTTAACTTTGTCAATATAAAAAAGCTTTCAAATAATTGCATAATTTGAAGCCGCTTTGTCCACAGGTACTATTACAAAATTGTTATGTAAAAATTGAATATAATTTATATCTTCTTTATTGAGACTATGATAAACATAATCCTTACTGCCACACAGTCTGTCTCCATATTTAGTTTATTGGTTATTTGTCTTGTTTCTTACTTCGGTTGATTTCGTTCAAGTTTAAGTTAGTTATGTTGTATTTCTTAGAGATAGTTCATTATGTTAAAATATTTTATTGTATGATTTAGTTATTATTGCACTTCATTTAAAGTTTACAGTTTGTGGTAATGTTTGAAATTACTTTTGGAATTTTTTAACTATATATATATATATATATATAACCATTATATAATTACAATTCATCATCTATTTCCAATTACTCAAATTAAATTAATAAATTTACCTTCAATAGATAAAACTGACATTATACAAAATATAAGTGGAACCTATGATTTGTAACACAAAATTAAGCACAATACCACTAATCCACTAGCACATTGCAGATGATTAATCCATATAAAACATATGATAAACCACCAAATTTTGATACAATAACCTATTAAAGATAAAAGATACAAATAACCAGCGAAATAATGTTGAACCATTAAAAGACGTATCATAAACAAATAATAAATCAATTGGATGGATGTAGCAGGAAGCTTATATAGCATTTCTCTACAGATATAAGCTAAAACATAGTCGATTTCTGTAAAAGAATCCAGCAATAAACTAAGAATTGAATTCCTTTATGTACCTGATCGACTATACTCTATTCTGACTAAATAAAATATGAGTTTTCATGTTATAGGGTCATTCCATTTCTCGTGAAGGACAGCTGTTCTACATATTACTTCTGTTTCTACAATATTATTAATCCTCAAATTAAAACAACTATGGTATAATGAAAATCTAGGATTTTTTGTTATTTTTATTGCACAGTTTATATTTTAACAACTTATGAGTTAATTAGTATAACAGTTATTTATATAAGTGTGAAGCGCAGGTCATTTTGTCTGTTTTTCATCGAAAGGCCCTGAAACGGGAAGATTACTTAGATCTAGGAAATAGAATGTAAAGATTTTTAAACCTATTAAAAACAGACAGCCTTTTTATGTAGGATCTTTAAAATGTATAGTTTTTTTTTACCCCTTAACGGTCGCTTAATATAAGGTAAAACCACCAAGAAAGTACTTACTTTTTTATTACAGAAATTTAATAATTATGAGGTTTCTATATAAAATATGCAATTAGTTTTTTAAGGCGAAAAAAAAGATGTTATAGAACAAATTCACATTTGTGAAAAAGCCATCCTGCGAGAATTCTGTGTTTTAATATTTGTTTTGCACCATACTAATTAATGCGAATAAGATCTTTATTGTTCACATCTTAGACCTTGATTTAACATCATCAAACAAATTTTTCCAAATAATATTTGGAATAATATAATATACATTAAATTTTTATTATTAATAATTTTTTGAGTGTGATATATTTCGAAACATGCAATACAAAGTCCAACATCACGATCAGCGCCAAAAACTAAACCTAAACTCCACTATTCAAAGATTTCACACGAAAATTCCAGTTAAATTTTTCTGGTTTCAGAAGTTTTTCCCTGCAATAAATCTCCAGCCCGGAAATAGGACGGGCACGAGAAATAACGAACGACACCTCAGCCCGTGTTATTGACGCGAGCGAGAATTAAGGGGTTAAACCTATTTAAGAACCATTTCATATCCCGTGGTGGCAGCTTTTCTACACATAACTGCTGTTTAAAAATGCTATTGTATCCTCAAATTTAAAAAAACAATTGTAATATGAAAATGTAGGGTTTTTTGTTATTTTTAATGTACAGTTTATAATCTAACAACTTACAAGTTAATAGATATAGATATTTATGTAAGTGTCACGTGCAGGATATTTTGTCCGTTTTTCACGGAATGGCCCTATCGCGGACAAGAAAACAATCTTCAGAATATTTATGTAATTTGCTTTACTAACAAATATTGCAAAAAATCAAATCATGTTATACTAATCGCTATTTTGTATGTAAATGTAAATCGAAAAATTTTAGTATAATTTAAAATTTTTTGTGACAAATTTTATTATTATTATTATTATTATTATTATTATTATTATTTTGCTTGAATCATGGGTAAGAAGTGATTATTTACGAAATAAATATTTAATATAAAGTAAATATCTTTAAACGACTTTTCAATGTCGTGTCGTTATTAAAAAAAAAAAAAAAAAAAAAAAAAAAAAAAAAAACCCTCTTGTAATGATACATTTAAAACAATATATTTTACGATAACTATGTTTTTAAAAATAATTTATAAAGCCATTTACATATATGAAAAAAGAGATCATATTGATTCAGTGAGTCATAAAATACAATATTTCGTTGCCAGTTCGCACGCTTCAAGGATTTTCAAGCACCTTTTCTCATAATTTTCGTAAAATAATATTTGTCTTATTTATTGAAAAAAAAATCTATGTTCAGATATAGCGAGCGGTATTTTAAGAAATTTCTGGTACTGATTTTTAGTCTATTTGCATGGTAATATGTATCGATCAGGTCGCATATTTCACGTAATGGACCAATCTATTATGTTCACAGGGATGAGAGCGTTCCGACCTAAATGACCGATTACTATCACTAAATTTTAATAGTATTTCTCGCATTATTTAATGACAGAATTTCTGATATTTAATAAAGCAAAGAATAGTATTGAAATTTAGTGGTAGTAATCGGTCATTTGGGTCGGAACGCTCTCATCCCTGTGTTCAGCAAATGTAAGCTAGAAGATTAAAACCATTTGGAAACCATGAACTGCTCACACATTAGATTAAACTTTAATTAGTTTGCTTTACTTGAAGCATACATTACAAATTGTTAGTCATTAAAGGCGAGCATGAAAGAAATTAAAGGAACAATTGTTTAATCGGGAATCAATAAATGTTTATCATCATTCATGTGATGATTTATTGTTTTTTTACTACTGTGCAAATTTTATATCTATGTTTTGTAAGACTCATTAAAAAAAAAATTACAGAACATAAGGCACAAAATACTTTTTTTTAAAAGTTAAACCATTACCTTCGAAATTTATAAAACCATTTATAATCATATTTTAAAATGGGGCGCTTTCATTTAACTATTAGGGAAGTGCATGGATAAATATTACAGGTATTGATTATAAAATATGTACTTTAAAAAAAAGACAAAAGGCGAGCATAAAGAAATTAAATGAACAGTTGTTTAACCTTGAATCTAAGAAATTTTATCACCACTCATTTATTAGTGAAGTGCAATGATAAAATTTACAGATATTGATTATGAAATATGCACTGTAAAAAACACAAAGGCCAGTTGAAAGAAATTAAATGAACGATTGTTTAACACTAGAACTACAAAGACCGTCATTTTGACGGTTTTCAAATTTCATGCTTAAAAATTTGATATAATTTATGTATTGTTCTAGAATTTTATTTTACGACTTTTAATGAAATATAAGAATAGTTAAATATTCCTATTCAATTTCCACTCACACACTTTAATTTCCATAATCAGTATGACATATACCTATTTATAGACCCGTCAAAATGCGACTTTGGCAATTTTTAAATTGAATGATCCAAAGTGTTCGGCAGCCATTATAACAGGATCTATTTTACTCCGATTACGATTCAGTTTAGAACTGACTGGTAGATGTAATGAGGAGGCAATCATTATCAGCTGTACTTCTAACATGATAAAGTTCTTGGTGAAAAGTGCAATCTGTGCAAAGTGTAATCTGAAAAAAGTCCAATCTCGGAAAATAGTATGAACATATTTTTATAAAAAATTAAAATTTACTTTTTGTAAATTCTAGGCAACAATGAAACGATTTCCAGGAAACAAAAAAATATTCTAAGAATTCAAAGAACTCACTAGTATAAATGACTGTTCGGACACTAACTCAAGTAATAATAATTTGGACATGTCTTGAGTGGAAAATAAAACTGATTTTTCAGACTCTGAAGAAGCTGAAGATGAAATTGAAGTACGATATATTGAAGAAAATGCAGAAGATGAATATGAAAGTGAAGATTCAGGGGGTGAAGATGAAATTTTTCAAAAGAGCCACAAACGCAGAAAGCGATTGCGAATATGTTCAGATACTCAATCGGATAGCTAAACAAAAACCGAAGAAAGACATTGCTCTCGACGATACTTAATGGGAAGAATTAAGGAATGGTTGTGTTGGTAGGCTCCTATCACATACTATATCTTCACATACTATAGCAAGGATACTTCAGGCCCGATTGGTTATGCGAAGCGAAACATTATGCTTGGTAATGTTAGCAGTGCATTTAGACTTATAATTGAAAATCGAATGATGAATCACATAAAATTTGCGCTGAGCTCGAGGCCAGAGATGTTTTACAGAAGCACGATTGGAAAATTAAATTACTATTGAAGAATTATATGCGTATGTATCTATTTTGTATGCTCGAGGAACCTACGAAGCGATAAATTTGAAATTATCCTATTATTTGTGGTCAGAAAAATTGGGATTTTCTTTATTTCACGAAACTATGAGTAGAAACAGATTTTCAGAAATTATGAGATTCATTCGTTTCGACAAAAGAAGCGAGAAGAGTGTTCGCTTACGAACTGACAAATTTGGAATAGCTTTCGAAATGTGGAAGTTCTTTATTGATTACAGCCAAGCTTGTTACAAACCAGATCAGAATATAAGCGTAGATGAACAACTATTTCCCACAAAGTCACTATGCAGATTTCTGCAATATATGCCCAATAAACCGGACAAATTCAGAATTAAGTTTTGGTTATCTATAGACGTGCAAAGTAAGTATCTTATAAATGGCTTTTCTTATTTAGGCAGAGATGAACTTAGACCATCAGGAGTACTTTATAATGAATTTGTAGTTTTGAATCTTGTAAAAATCTATGTAAGTTGTGGGAGAAATATAACAATGGATAATTTTTGTAAAACTCGCAAAGAAGCTACTGGCCAAAAAAATAATTCTTGTCGGAACTATGCGAGCAAATAAAAGAGAATTGACGAAAATAGCTAAAATTAGACAAGATAACATGGTTCTTTTCTCCACAATGCTCTCCAAAAGAAATGATATTGTTCTAACAATTTACAAAAGTAATCCTCGTAAAAAAGTACTACTTTTTAGCTCAAAACATAAATCCGTAAAATTTGCTTCTAATCGAAAACTAATTCCTGCATCTGTGTTGTTTTACAATGAGACTAAGTTTGCAGTAGATGTAGTTGACCAAATGACCCTCAAATATAGCGTAACGTAGCAGGGTAACGTAGATGGCCTTTGCAGCTATTTTATAATATTATAGACTAGCAGCAATCATTGCGTGGATTTTATAGAAAGAGACTTGTGATGAAAATATAACTAGAAAACAATTTTTATTTCAATTATCTGAAAACTCTCCAGTGAATATAGGTGCTTCAAAAAAGAAGTCTCCTCCCGAAAACCAGAACGGAAATCAATGGATTGTTCCCCAGAAAACTAAAAAAAAGTCGTTATAAACGCAAATCTTGCCAAATTCGATTGTGTAACAAAAACAGAGCGATTTATTCCTGTAATGTATACAACAAATATGTTTGTGGCAAGTGTTCATCTAAGATAACATGTACTTGTAAAATATGTGCCACATAATTATTTCATACATATCAAATGTGCTATACTATAAATGCAAATAGAAACCGTTTATTTATTAACCGTTTATGTAGTTTTTATTAAATTATATTTTTTTATTTACATTAACTAAGTCAAAAGTTACAATGAAAGTCATGATAAAAAATCCGCCAATTCAACGGGTGCGGTAAAACTAGGTATATATATAACATCGGTAGTTCTAGTATTAATCTGTAATCAATAAAAATTTATCACCACTAATATGGTGCTTTGATTGTTTTTCGAGTACTGTTCCAATATTAAATCTATCTTCTATAAGTATCATTAAAAAATAATAATAACAGAACATAACGCACAAAATACTTCTTTTCTAAAGTAAAAAAATTACCTTCAAAATTTATAAAGCCATTTATAATCTTAGGAAGTGAAAAAGAGCTTTCATTTGTTATTAGTGAAGTGCATAAATAAACTTTGCTGGTATTGATTATAAAATATACAGTGTAAAAAATGACAAATGATTCTTAAAATATGATACAATAAAATATGATACCTGGAAAATATGATACAATTGCGAACGAAAATATACAATAGTCTGTCCGTGGTTACACACGATTCCAAACAATTCTATATCTTTAAAAATCTCAAAAACCGACATATTTCTGAGATTTAAAGAAGCATTTATAAAAAGCGAAATTTCTTTTGCTGCCACTGATTTTCGAAAACGTTTCCGAGTAGTTTTTTAGAATGAATTAATCAGATTTCTAAACTCTGAATGTTGGTTTTTCAGATACTATAAATCCCGTAAACACATCATCCTAAAAACTTAGAGAAAAATGTTAGTAAAATTGTTTAGAAAATAGATAGCGTATGTCTTGAAGAATGCATAAAACACCAATTAACATTTATAACATAGAATCATTTAAAAATATATTCTACATACACATTTTTAGTTCATTTTCATGGTAATATGAATCGATTACGGCGTATATTTCAAGTAATGGACCAATCTATTATGCTCAGGAAATGCAAACTAGAAGATTAAAAGCAATTGGAAACCGTGAAATCGTCACACACTAGGCGTTAATTAGTTTGCGTTACTCGAAGCGTAAATGGCAAATTGTTAGTCTTTAAAGGCAAGCGCGAAAGAAATAACATGAACAATTGTTTAATTAGAAATCGATAAAAGTTTAACATCACATAAATGATGCCATAAATTCTGTTAATACTTGATTGTTATTTGACTACTGTACAATTTTTGAATCTATGTTTTATGAGTAGCATTTAAAAAATTCATTTTAGGCCATAACTAACAAGATACTTTTTTTCTATCGTGAAAAATTATTCTCAGAATTTAGAAAAGCATTTATAATTGTGGAAAGTGCAAATGCGCTTCAATTTTGTCATTATTATAGTTTATAGTTAAACTTTACAGCTTTTAATTATGAAGTATACATTGTAAAACAAGTCGGAAATTGTGCGTCAAACATGGCAAATGAGGTGCGTTTGGACTACAACTAGTTTTATAAATATTCAGATCATGGTTCAATAGCTGTTACACTCTTATGCAAAAATGTATGAATACAAAATTTATTACGATTGTATATATTGAATTCAGTAATACGGAAATAATATGACTCCATGTTAAATAGAACGTAATCATCATGGCAACCGAGAAGCATTACCTATCATGGGATATTATTGAATTAATTACGTATGGTAGTATTTAATAGAATGAAGAAAACTTTTATGAATATTTTTTTAAGTTTTGATTCGATTTTCATAATATTTGAAATGACCTCGAAAATTCTGCAGCGATTATATACAATAAGTTACAAACAATTGGGTAGGGTAGTTCTTGCGGTGTTATAATCGGACAGACGGACAGACAGACGAACGGTCCAAACGACAATAATAGGTGCTACGTAGTTATATGATTACAAACGCACGTAAAAAGACAAATAGTCCATAATCTAAGAAAATATAACACAATCCACGAACGAAAATATACAATAACATCTTCCGATTTACCAGCGATTCAGAAGATCATCCTTTATCTTTGGAAAGCTCAGAAACCAATCTATTTTAAATATTTAAATATGCATTTAATAAACTAAAGTTTCTTTTGCTACTACTGACATTCGGAAACGTTTGCGAATAGTTTTCACAATGCATTAATAAGTTTTCTCAAACTGGAATGTAGGTTTTTAGAATACTATCAATTCCCATGTAAACACATATCCCAAAAAAGGATACTTTGGTAGAAGAAAGTTTATTAATACACTACAAAAAGTTTAAGCAAAAGACATTTTGATTTTTAACCATTTGGAAAAATGGTTATTGCCCTCGTCAGGGTAGGAAATCACAAGCATATCTGAAGGTTTTTATTGGTTTAATCATCATTTCATTCGTTTTCTGATTGGTCTATAAACTAACCTTTACTTTCAACAGAGATGGATACTTTTGTTGCCACTATGACAAAAAAGTAATAAAAACTACAAATAAAAATTAATAAGTCAGAAATAAATTGAGATACAGCTTTCAAACAAATTGCATTTAAAAGTACATTTTTTTCTCCATACGACGGTGTAAAAAATAATGTTTAGAAATTTAAGAATGAAATTTCATTTAAAATGGATCGTCAGATTTCCATGAAATCTGACGATGGAAAAGCCTTTTCCCGAATAGCCAATGAAATGCTTAGATAATACGTAAGTTTCAGGTCGATAATACATAAGTTTCAGGAAATCTGACGAGTCGCAGGCGAATTTTGTCGCTTGCAATGTTTACGTGTAATAACACTATTAATGTTTAATTCATGGCGTACGTAATGTATGATGAACTCCGTGCGATTTTTTATGTCTTAAATTTTAGTCTTTGAAAAATTCATTTTCCAAATGGTCGTTGTAATTTCTTAAATTGCATTTTTTCTTTATTAATATGTTTTTAAATATGTAAAAAAAAAAAAAAAAAATTGTTTCTGGGATTCCTAAACATAACGAACGCTTTCCGGTTTCATTGGTAAATCCTAAGAGGTTACTGAATATTTTGATTCGTACTTACCATATATTATCGTATGTTGAGAAACATTTATTTTACCGCGTATTTCATGTAATAGTCTGAACTATTCAGTACAATAAAAGATAAGAATATTAAAATATTATATCATAACCATGGTCTGAGTAACATTCCTAATTAATTTGTATTACCGGAAGAGAAAATGTACATGTCAGAAAAATAAATCATAACTGCATTTAAACAAACAATTTTATCAATCTTAAATTGATAAATATATCTATTTTACATTATTAAAAGATATTATGCTTTTAATTAATATTAGGCAACGTGATTCAACTGAGAACTGTAAATGAATTTATTTTTTAATTGCATTTCAAGAAATCTGGAGTGTCTCCACTCGATTTTTCGAATACTGGTGTATGTTCAAAAAGTAAAAAGAACAAGCAAAAAAGAAAGAAAAATCATGCGTCAACGATAGATTATGAAGCATTTTCCAGCGTATTCAGATTAATGCAACTTAAACTTCACCTTTTAATGAGTTGAAATGTTATGCAGCATTGGACCACTTTGAAACGCATAACACAATTGAATACCCGATTTCAGCATTTCCCATCGACAGTCGGATAATTGTCCAAATTCTTTGAGAAACGCTGTGTATGATATATAGATTTTTATCCATAAACTACATGTATTCAAAAGTTTACTTCTGTAAGGAAATACCTACCACAATTGAAAATTCCCCTTCAAAAATTTCCGCTTATAAGGAATGTACGTGATTTCTTTTGTACAACCCTGCATACGAGGTATAACAGTTATACCCAACAAGTAACAGAAAAAAAAAATTATTTACATTTAAAAGAGCATACCTTAATTGAAAACGCATTTCAAGCAATTATTGTTCAAAGAAAGAACTATAACCGATTTCTTTTGTGTATCCTTGTAAATGAACAATAAATGCTATCAATGTCATATTCTATAGTAATCAACTTGGAGTGAAATTCAGTGATTTATATCAATTTCAATACATTTGAAATAGTGTAATGTCGTTAAAATACACGACATACGATTTTCCACCATTGACACTAATGTAAAGGAGCTTGTAAAGGAGAAATTGCTTATTCTGAGTGCCCCTGTATATGAACTATTTAATCTTACACACCGCACATTCAATAGCGAACATGCAACGGGCAGACAGACAGATGGACAGACAAACTGAATTCATAAACACTTTACAACTATAGTGGACCACGAGCCACATGCAAGTGGAGATAACCTCTGAACACAAAGTGCACCAGACCAAAATTTTACCTGGCTTTGACAAGAACAGAAACAACTTGAGATCCCCTACCCTTCAAAAAAATTGATTTTGACAAATTAACATTACACTCTTAATATTTTACATAGAATTTACATGAATACAATACTTATGATTTAACAAATAAATCCTTTGAGCAACAATACTAAAAAAGCAGAAAAACCAACATTTAAAATTTCACAAAAAATTTCCAAGAGTATTCACAAAGTATTTTCCAAGCATTAATTTATTTTCCCCTTTTTTTGGTTTCTTTTTCTCTCCTCCTCCGGTAGATGAAGCTACTTGTTCACCCAGTCGTTTCCACAGCTTCTCTCTCATTGGTTGTTTTTGGCGCCTTCGCTACCCGCATCGGGTATATAAGCCAGAGCGTCTCTGTCTATCATTTTGATCAGCCTTGCTTTTTCTAGCACGCTGTTCCTTTTTCCCTATCTTGCACTGAAGAAGAATCTCTCTAGTAGATTCGAAACAGCTGTTTGCTGCTTTTCATGTATTTTTTGAGTAATTTTAAACGTTGATTTTTCTGCGTTTTTAATACTTATGATTTCCTGTAGTATTACATAAGAAAATTTTATTAAAGGGTATAGAGTCTCGTTAATTGAGCATTTTCAACCTCTACAGAATTATCCAACAAAATATGAACTTAAAATCTTTTAAAATATGCTTTTCGTTATATGCAAACTATTTGTGTCAAATTTCTGTTTTTCCATGAAAAAAAAAAATCATGTTTGGAATCATAATAGCACTACTACCTCCGCTAAAAACAATCTAAATATTTTTTAAAGAAAAAAAATCTGTAGGACTTTTGACCCCATTTTAAAGCCTACTTTCTACAAAGTATCTGTAAAATTTATTTTGTAGAATATATGAAAATTGTTGTACTGAAAGTTTAAAGAATCAATTATCAAAATTTTGTGTAAAATATACGTTTAACAAAGCGGCAAAATACCTTTGTTCTTCAACACTTTTGTTCTCCAAAATATTCCACCGAATTTTGTATAAAAAACATCTTTAGAAATTTCTCAAAAGTACTAAAACTAAAAAATATACTAAAATTCATATCCAGTAATATATTACTTAATTATTTACAAATTCTCTGAAACTGACACATTATTTTGAAAAATAAAAGTGATAAATAATATAGTTTTTTTTTAAGTACTTTATTATCCATTTTTACTATACTTTATCCGTATTTTATTTTTTTTTTCTCAGAATTCATCATAGCAAATTTATTATCAATATTGCATATATTTCATTAATGCTTCAAATTCACGTTTTTCTGGAAATATGGAGTACTTAAAAAAAAAAAAAAAATTTGAAAACTTAATAATTAGCTAAAGGTATGATAATGATTTATTAATATAATGATATAATGATTTATTAATCGTGTTAATTATAATAATGATAATATTAATGATTAATTTATCTATTTCTTTGACAGTTCCCCGACAGAATAGGGCAGGGGAGTTTATTGACCGTCATTCTTAATTAGTCATTACAGTTAAATTCATCATCTAAAAAGGCACAAAGGGGTTTAAACATTTAAAAGTTACCGGGATTAAAAAAAAACTAAGTTTAGAAGTTGATGAATAATGCGCTCTCTGGAATTATTTTTCTAATAAAACCTTCTTCAAGCGACCCGGGAAAAGCGTAATTTTCTTCAAAGAAATTGGTCGCTGATGGAGGGAGTTCATCTGTGATGGTCTCTGAATGGAGGTAAAATTAGTATTGAGCCTATGGGAATAAATTTCGTCCCGGGAAAAAATGGTCATTCAGGGAGGTGGTCGCACAGGGAGGTTTCACTGTAAATCTGTCTTATCAAACTAAATAATCAGTTTAAATATAAAGAAAACATTCTAAAACAATTGTTATAAATATAATATAATGCTTTGCATTTTTACCCGATATGCATTGGGAGCAAAATGATAAGAACGGAACAGATTTTTCTAAATTATAGAAATATTACATGTCAATCGAGCTTCTTCTGTGGTTAATAATTTCAATGCAACATTGTAGCATAGAGTTCACATGGTTTTGAATTTGTCTAGGTGACAAAACGCATTATATCCCCCAAATGCTAGATTTCATTTTTACATTCGAGTTATTTGACCATTTTACTTTATATATTGCACACTAATAGTAAGACTAATACTAATTAGACTAATATTAATCTCGAAGTAGAAGGAGTCGTTCGGTAGCCTCATCACCCCGAGCCCTACATTACCGCTTTTCGGTGTCTTTAATTTGTAAAATTTCTCTTTTAAATTTGTCCGGTTTCAATTTTTGATTTTTTTTTCCAACCTGGCTTTCGCTAGAGTGTCTTTTACTCGGGACGTGGCTGGGGACCTACGAACCTAGCTTCAGCCAAAGAATCGGAATGAGTAGAATAATAAAGGGTTGCGGACGAATAGGGTCTATTAAATTACCCTAAATTTTCTTCACGGTATTTCGGTTTAGACCCTTGTGTGTCCAATCAAATTTGAGAGTTTTATTTATCTTCAAACCACCTCTTTGTGTCCTTTTCTGAGTGAATTTAGGCATTGTCTTGCTGAAAATTTAATTACAGCATGTAATGTTTTTACTCAGATTCAAAAATTGGCATTGTAACATGCGAATACAGTTTTTTTGTTTTTGTTGTTGTTTATTCGTCTAGAAAATCAATTCTAAGCTTACTTTCCGAGAAAAAAAAAGCAACCCAAATCATAAGGAAGTCTACAGTTAATTGACAAATAGCGTTGGAAAATACGCATTTAACTTTTGAAGGCAATACCAATATGAATGAATACCATCCAGAATATCGAAATTAAACTTCTTTTCAGCACTGAAGATAATTTTAGATAATTTTTTTTGTTGTTTTAGGGGATTCTCTGCAAACTGAATGTGGATTTTTTTATTGCTAGATGTTAAACGTGGACATGGACGTGGTTTTACATGTTTAAGAACTCCCGATATTTTTATTCTTCTTCTTACAATCTATACTGATGCTGGCGTCCAATTTCCTTTGCTGTCATTCTTTTACTTGGAACCGTGTGAAAAATTAAAGTTTCGGATCGTTTCAAAAGAATTTTCGACCTCTCTGTGGATTTTGTAGTAACATAAACAGTTGGATTCTGTAAGAAATTAAAAGTGACAGCCTTTGAACGTTTAATTTTATCAGCAAGTGTTTGAAGTGATTTTCCTTTCTTGTTATAATCTAGAATTTGTCCTCTTCTGAAATCAGAAAGCATTTTGGTCACCCTGTAGTCCAAATGTTTTGCGAACTAAACGATTGCGTTTAGAATCTCTTTTAAATGATATGCGAAAATATCCGCCAATCACGTACCGCGATTTGAAATATTTACTGCGTTCTCATTACTTTGCTCCTGCGTAAATTTAACAAAATACATATTTTAAAATATATTTTAAAATATATATACAACTTTTGTAAACTATTACTTTAATATTAATTGGAATATAATGTTTTTAATTTTAACTCAAATATTGCGCATTTGCATAGATAACACGAACTGATTTCGTTGTTTTTTGTATCGTTCCTTTCATTTTGCACCACCGCTGTATTACTTCGTTTTCTTATCTTTGTACATGATAATCTTCTCGTCCGATATCCATTAAGTATCAGTCATTAGAGTTATTTTTTATTTTGAGTTAGAATTCAATTTCCAAAAATGCCTTTAACTTTTTTACGTCTAAATAAATTTCCGTTTTTACTGTAATATTCCTTAAATCTCATCCGTCTATCTTCAAAAGAGGAAACACATTAAATTACTTCCGGTTCTTTGTCTTACTGCTGATGAGATCTAAGTCCAGAATCGATTAAATTTAAATGCCTTATAGTTTGAACAACTGAAGACAAATAAAATGGGTCTATTGCAAAAGATTATTTATTTTGTCAAAAAAAAAAAAAAAAAAAAAAGAAAGAAAAAAAAAAAGAAAAAAAGAAAAAAAAGAAACAAAACTGTAAAAAATTGCAAAAATAATACAAATGTTACGAAACTTAATACGTTTTACAAAAATTTAATCTCTTTGCAGCTTCCCACGATTCTGAAATGCATATATTTATTTTTAGAGTATTATAAACCAGTATGAACTTCGAGATTTAAAAAAGTATTTCTAAAACATTTTTTCTGTCCGTGCTTTTCTGGAACGTTCGTTGTGCTTTTTACATTAAGTTTTCTCAATAAGAAGTACGGGCTTTTCGGATTCAATGAACTCTCAAATAAACCTATTTTTATCTGCACAATGGAATTTTTATATAGATGAGTCACAAAACAATGTTAATGTTAATGCAGTTAATTTAGATTGTTTGTTTGTTAAACATGAAAATATTGATATTAGATATAATGTGATAAAATACACATTGCTAAATGATGTACTACGTTAAAAAATATTAAAACTACGTTAAAAATACACAGATCAACGGTTTGAAACCCCTTCTGGGGCCATTATCACGATTTAAAGTAAAAAAAATCAACGATGATTTTTTACTTTATCCCTTAAGTGGTGAGGTATTTTTTTTATAATGTAAGTGGTGAGGGTGGGGTAGTGTGTAATAACACAAAAATTGATTTCTTGTGCACTCCATTAAATTTAGTGAATTAAAATAGGAAAAGTGCTTATGAATTTTGCATTATTTACTTGTATAAAAACAACTAACTCTAGTATGTTGTGGCCATCACAAAACTTTCTTCTATTTAAATCACGTCAATTAAATCATTAAAATAGTACAAGAAATTACATCCATTTAGCACCCATTCATATCAAAGTATATCTGAGTTTGAAGTTTGGTGAAAATTCGTGCATTAGTGCTTGAGATAGAGCTACAGTGGAAATTCTGAAAAATATAGCATAAGAGTGCTTCCTGTTGAGCGATTTACACCAAAACATAAACAGCACTAATTGATATCAACACTGTTAAAACACTATTCTTAAAAATAAGTAAATTGTACTAATTATTGAGCACTTCCCTAACTTAAAATAGCTCCGAGTACTTAACTCTTAAATTTGAAAAACGCATGTACTCATTTTTTGAGTACATACAGGGACTCAAAAATATGTATGTATAGAAACACACATACACTATAAGAAAAAAAAAGCGAAATCACAGAAAACCGACAAATCACCATTTTTAATTGCGAAGAACTACAATCTTTGGAGTAAAGAACAACGATTTTACAACCTTAATTCTTGAAATTTTGTGTATGAGCCGTCCCGTGATTTGAACCCGGGTCCTCTACGTGGGAGATCAGTATTGTACTGACTGTGCTATAAGAGCAGTTACCAGTTGCTTCCAAATGACAACTTTTATGAATCAGTGACGGAAGATCGCTAACAGCAGAGATGAATTTTCCCTTTCTTAAATATTCTAATTTCTAATAAAACAATTTTTAAACTAAATTTTCTTCTTTAACATTTCTAATGAAATTGTAAATAAATTTGAAAAGTGTGTAATATAAATTAAAAATTATAACAAAGATAGACATATCTTTAAATAAAACCTTGGAAAACTGTCATGATACTGTCAGTGATACTGTCAATTCGGTATAAGGAAAGGGTTTATCAGAAAACTCATATTTTTGAGCACATAGGGTTTAAACATGAATATTAAGACTTTAAAATATAAAATATATGTATTCATGTCTGCATACATTAGAAATCAAGTATACGTATACACAACTTCAAAATATCATGTACTCGTTTCTGAATTAATTGTACTTAAAAAAATCGAGTACAAAGAAATTTTCATTTTTAAGTAGATTAATGCTCCTTTTTGAAGCAATTGTACTTAAAAAATATGAGTACACAGAAATACTCATTTTTAAGTAGATTATTTTTAACAATGTACTTCTTTTTGAAACAATTGTACTTAAAAAAATACGAGTATATGGAAGTTCTCATTTTTAAGTAAATTATTTTTGAGAGTGAAGATATACCTGAATCTGAAGTTCGTTGAAAATCCAAGCAATAGTTCTTGAGATAGAGCTAGTGAGGAAATCGCAAAAAAACAGCATAGCAGCGCCACCTGGTGAGAGATTTACACCAAAATGCATAAATTGTCAATTCATGTCAAGGACTAATTCTGCAGTTTGATGAAAATTCGTGCATTCGTTCATGAGATACATATATAGCGGAAATTCTGAAAAATGAAGCATAGCAGCGCCACCTATTGAGAGATTTACACATAAATCTATAAAATGTCAATGGCCATGAGAATACAATATAGAGTGTTTTTAGCGCCTGACCGTGAACTGCCCTTGAGATAATCAGCGAAGTATGAGCCGGCACTACAATTTTTCAAATAAGTTTTTCTCAAAAAGTACAAAGTTATAAAAATGAAACCAATGCCTATTATTGAAGAATATATTTGTTCATATTATATATTTTTTTCACATTTTTTCAGAAATTTTAACATACAAAAATAAACAAAAATATATTTATAAAAAATTATTAACGTAGTAATTTTATATTTACACCAACCAAAAAATTACAGAATAATGCTCAATATGTGTACTTTTAAGAAAAAAAAATCGTTAAAACCGAAGATACGCTTTTTGAGTTATAGCACAAATAATGCTTGCAACTTGCTGAAATATTCTTAACTTCCCCTGTTTGTATTCACAGAAATACGCTGCTCTCAATGCATTGATCGATTCGTGAGATTTCCACTCAGGCAGGATGCGCAGTGTGTCAAAATAAGAGAATGTTTCCATACATACGACAGTCTATTTTTGAGTTGTGTAATTTCGTCATAAAAATTCTCAGCTGTACGTTGCATTTTACTGGCTGGTGAAATAAATCCTTGGCTGGTAAGATTTTCTAGAAATTCCCCATCTCTGCTCATAAACATAATAGAAATAATTTATCTAACACACACTTTTTTTATCCAACATTTCAATCATTTAAGGCATCTGATTTGTTTCGTGTTCGTAAATATTCTGTTATTTTGGCGTACTGTGGATCCTTCTCGCGTAATAATATCAAAAACTGACAAACAAATTGGTAACATTTGCATACCATGATTTTCACATACAAGAAGGCTACGTCGCAGTACAGTATTCATATATAACGTATAACTATAGGAGGGAGTGTGTAGGGGGAAGGGGGTGTTGTCTGGCACTTGATATCGGAAGATATTTGTAGGGAAGGGGAGGCTTGTCATTTGATATCGTTATCTTTTTTGGCCAAACCAAAATTTACTTTTTTGGTATCCTTTTCTTTACATCTGTTATCTTAATTTTTGTAAGTCTCCTTTCTTCTTTTATGAAAACACGAAGTTATGATTAAAACCACTGAATGATTATAAAACATTTCATTCCAAAATATGGAATAACGCAACGGTCGCCATTAATATTATCCTGCCATATGCGTATATAATTCATTGCTAGAGAAGCAAGATTCGAAATGATACTTGTTATTTTTGCTAGTAAAAGATGAGGAAGAATGTTGTCCACCTGTTTTGTTTACAAGTAGTTATGTTTAAGCCCGTGCAAGGGCGAGGTGCAAGAAGACAATATTACTGATTAATGCATTATCTAACAATGAGCTATTATTAATTTTTTTTAAATAATAAGTATTTCTTTAAAATATTATTCGATATAAAGTTATGTCTTATGTAATAGTGACATTTTATGAATTCCTTCTCTTCATATAAATCAGTAAAATATGCGAATAAAAAATGCACAACCATGTCTGTATATCATTACAAACGTATAAAAGGAAATAAAAGGAAAAAAAAATTGCAAAAATCAAAAGAATTTTTAGACACTGATGACAATGTTATTAGGGAGTAAGGTTCGATGAATCATAACGTTTTACACCGGAAGGCTGGGAGGGGGTCCGAAATTGCCAAAAAGTTGATTACCTTATATATTTACAGACCCTATTCAGCTTCACTCGCACAATCGACTAGACCATAGACTTGACATTATTACGCGAGAAGGATGCTGCACAGTACACCAAAATAACATAATTTTTAGAAACACGAAACAACCTATAGGGAAGTGGTATGTAAGAAAACATTGATTTATTTTGGCGCACTGCGCATCCTGCCAGAGTTGAAATGTCACGAATAGACCAATGCATTGATAGTAGCGTATTTCTGCAAATGCAAACAGGGAAAGTTACAAATATTTTAGAAAGTTGCTAGCATTATTTTTTTATAATTCAAAAAGCGCCCCTTCGATTTTAACGAATTATTTTTTCTTAAAAGTACGTTCTTTGAGCATTACTCTGTAATTTTTTGGTTGGTGTAAATATAAAACTACTACTTTAATATATTTTTTTTTATATATTTTAGTTTATTTTTCTATGTTAACGTTTGTGTAATGGTATCATTAATAATCATTAATAAATGCAAATTTATCTAGGAAACTGGGATTCCAGGAACTTTTTATGTAACGGCAACAAGAAAAATTCCTGTAACAGATGCTGTTACAGAAATTTTTGCTGTTGCCGTTACATAAAAAGTTCCTGAAATCCCAGTTTCCTAAAAAAGGTTTAGTAACTTTACAGATTTTTTTTTACAGTGTACTTATACCACTTGGATTCATCATTAGATGTTTCACGTTTAATTAAAGGATTGCTTGTTGATCTTTTTTCGTTGTTGTTTTTGTTTTCTTTAACGTTTCTCGTAGTATTTAAAATAGGATCATTTCCTATTTTCTCATTAGAATTTTTTTCTATTGTTTGTACATAATGTATTAGCTAAGTAGATAGAGCAACTTTTGTGAAAGTCTGAAAATCATACCTTGAAAATTTTGAAAATTATCGTCGATATAAATAAGCTCGAAATCCGTTGTTCCCAAAAGTAAGCAAGAAGATGAGGGGTTGTATCCAAATACAGTAGTACGTGCAATATTGTGTACGCTATCTTGGCACTAATCAACCGATATTAAGATACAACCCCTCATATTTTTGCTTCTTTTTGGGAACAACGTATTTCGAGCTTATTCTATCGACGATAATTTTCAGAATTTTCAAGGTATGATTTTGAGACTTTCACAAAAGTTGCTCTATATAATTAGCTAATGCATTATGCATATTATATTTTGATTGCATTCGCGCATGCGCAGTCAAACATTTTTTAGTATACCTGGTCAATTTTCATCCAATTTTTATTATTTTTTAACTCTTATTGCAGAGTATTGTGAACATTGTTGTTTTTCATATTTTCTGAAAAGAACTTTTTTTTTATATTAAGAACTCTGCAAATTATAAGCAAAGAACTTGGCGAAATTTGAGACTGTTTTTATAACTCATAAAAATTAACACAGTATATTACAATTAGACACGTATTAGTAATCTTGAGTTTGAATGCTTTTGCTACATTAGTTCTTACAGGGTTATCCAAAAGATGTTCGTTCTTTTTCAATTTGCTGACGGTCTCCTATAAGGTTTCGGGAAAAAATCTTCACGGAAATATATGACTTATACTATACTGTTTACACTCCTGTAAATTCAGGTTAATTCCTCATGTATTTTTCTAGATATTTAACAAAACGTCTAAAATCGCAAGTGACCGGTCACCTTTGGTCATATAGTGTAGTTCCACTATGAAATGTTCCTTTGTTTCCGCAGGTAAATTATGCCTAATTCGATTAACTGCGATTAATTGAGAATTCCGATAAGTTATCTACTTTAACACTTTCAATCCATTTTCATCAGGGGAGACAGGGGATGTTTGACCCATTTTTTACAAAATGATTTTTCATTTTTTAAATATTGAACAAAGAATAAATTTTCATATATCATTTTTTTTTCGTTATACAATCATTTATCAAAATAAAATTGCAACTTTAGTGTACTGTATAAGAAACATGAAAAATCATTGATTTTAAACATGAAGAAATAATGGGTCAATCTCCCTACCTGTGGAAATCTTAACCCACTTTATTTTATATTGATATATTTTTTAAGTGATGAAACATCAGTTTTAAAACAGGTAGAATGACATTTGTGCTGCGTAGTTTAATTATTATTAAAAAATATTTGGGAAATGTGATGCTTAAACAAACCTGTTAAAACGGAATTGAAAGCTTAGTATTAAAAATTCCGTTTTAAACACCCACTTTTTGTGAGACACTCGACCTGGCAACGCTATTTGTCACATAGTTTGGCCTTATCCCTTTATGTTCATCTTGGTGAAATTTGTCTGCAAACCTTCCTAAAGTGTTTTGATCAATATTATGTTCTTCAACAGAGGAATGAATATCTAACTTTTCTTAAGGCTGCTATGTTCAAACTTTTCAGTTTTCTCCATTCTTTCTATTTACCTACAATGTGTAATAATGAAACGAAATAAAAGTCCCTATCAACTTCGTAATTTATATTTCATTAAATTTTTTCTTACTTCTATAGCAGTTCTTCACATCTTAATTTAATCAATTTTAAACATTTTCTTTTTCATCACCCCATTTTATCGTAGCTTTACAGAATAAATTTATAATATTTTAGAAAAATAACCATTGAACCTTCTTTATGCACATTGGGGAATAAAAATATTTCCAAAAAAACTTAATTAAGGAACTTTGATCATCTGCTCAAGCCTCCCCACATAGTTTTTTTAAAGATTAGGGCATGGATATGTTTAGCCTAATTTATTGTACAATCTTTATAAGTGAAGCTCAATATATCTGCATTAATTAAAACCTACTTACTTAAATTTCTATGACATATTTTACCTGAGAAAATCTTACAAAATGTTTCTAAAAAATACACTTTTTAAGCAAAAAACACTTCACAATTGATTTTTCCTCACCTGTTTCCATTATCTTCATGAAACAAAGACTATTGTTTCAGCATTTCAATAGCTTTGATTGCCACCTACTGACAAAGCTCTGAAATTCATTTAAATATGAAATCTGAAATGTGGGACAAGCCCACCCCCTTATGGTCAACCCTCCCCAGTCTTCTCTATATCTTAATCAGATAGGCGAAATCGCGCAAATTAGCCGATGTCTCCTTTTTAAGCGAGAAAATGTCTGCCTAAACTCTTCAGGTGATAACATGTATCGTTTTTAAAGAATGTTTTTTATATAATCATACTTGTGGATTTCGGGCTCATTTTCCCTAGTTATTGCCGAAACGTCAGTGAAGGCTTACTGTGGAGACACGAAAAGTTTTGGTTTCCGTTAGTCTGTCTGTCTGTTAGTCTGTCTGTCTGTTCCGCGATAACTGCCGCAAAAAGCATCCTATCGGCTTGAAATTCCCTGGGCATGTTGATGAGCTCCCCGGATTTAGCTGTATAGTTTTGGGTTAAATTTGGTTCATTCGTTCGGAATATACAGAACATTTTATTTTGTGATATAATGCTTTTCTATGGGAAGTCAGACGATTTTCAAATTTTCATTTGTTGAAAGAAATCGCTCATATGAATAATAGATTTAAATGGTAAATTTTGGATGCTGAAATTTTTAAATGAGAGTATTAAATTATTCTTATTAGTTTGCAATTTTGTCAAAACATTTGTCAGAGCTTTTAAATTAGGTGTATAACTTATGATAGAATTTTATACATGTGTTCGAATAATATAAAACATTTTATTTTATGAATTTACTTATATTTCATTTTTTCTTTTAACCGTTGCGTAGCAACAGCATCTCATCTAAAAATATCATAAATGTGAAAGTATGTATGGTTTTTTGAAGTCAAATCAAAGCAAAAGGAATGAATTAATGAATGCCTTTGTATAGATATTTGCATATAGATTTATTTAAACGCAGAAATGAAAATAGTATTTATATACTATATAGAATAATATTTTCATTTATTTATTCAACTATTTGATTATAAATGAAAAAGTTCGTTATTTTCATACAGAATAAACTGACATTATTCTGTTAAATTTTATAAACTTTATTGTCGAAAAAAAAAAAAAAAAATGAATAACAAATTCTCCCAAAGAGTTAATTTTAATTTGTAAGATTTTCACGTGCAAAAGAAAAATGGAATAAGCAAATAAAAAATAAAAAAAGGATATATAGGACAGGAATGAATACATATAAACATTTCACACCAAATACCACCTAAAATAGTTTTTGTAGCAGTATTTTCCCAGCACTACGAAGAAAGATTCCTCGATTTACACGATTTTACTTGGCCTTCCTTTTCTCATTCTTTGCGATTTCATTTTCGCAATTGCGTGCATTAATTGGCACAAAATTTTACATTTTTATGACTGAGATATATGTAAGGCCATACAAATAAGAAATTCCGTATTGTCTCCTATAAAATGTGATAAAGTGTTGGTTAATCATATATGTTTTTATTAAGAGGAGCAGAGTTGCCAAGCCTCCGGCGTTCTGGATACCAGTATTTTAATACAGAAAATGTTACTTTATTTAATTGAAACATTTGCGCGATTTAAAAGAACATTTTCTCTAAGATAATAGTGACGTGCAAAAAGCTTGAGACTTGGTATGTCTGGTGGGGAGTGAAATGTTTTACTTAATGCATTTATCTCTATTTTAATGCTACGTGAACAACGTCCGTGTAACAGCTTGTAGAGTGTAAAATAAATTAAATTATTAAAATAATCGTTATTACGAAAAATGAAACAGAAAGTCCGGCTAAGGGAAATGAAATGTTAGTTAACCTTTCGTAATTTGACCTGAACATAGGTTTGCGTCAAATTTCAACGGTATTTGTAACATCACGATTTTAAATTAAATGTAGATACTATTAAAAGAAAATCACAAAAAATACTTAAAGGCGCCAAATCATGTTTATCTATTTAACGATGATGAATTATTAACTGTTAGGTTTAGAAGCCCCCCTACTTTAGGGTGATTTTAGTAAGTTAATGCTATCGAGTACATTTTTTTATATTTAGATTAGATCTTAGATATAAATATTTCAGAATGGTAATCAAAATTATTTTTTTATAAACAAAATTTATAAAGGTATTAGATTTCTAAATTAGATGTTTCAGTTTACATTTCCAAAAGTTCTTTATCCATTAGATACAGGTATTTGTGGTTAGCAGGCAAGTAAATACTGCTGTATGGATATTAGGAAACGTAAAATGCTTGACCGAATTATTGCTTATCCTTATAAATCGCAGTGTTAAAAGAAATCTAAGATATAGGGTAATCATTAACTCAATCAGTAGAAAATTACAAATGCAAAATAAATTACACAACGGGGGGTTCAGGGGGGCAGAGCCCCCCTGAAGAAATTTGCTTTATTATATAAAAATTACTAGAATAAGTAGCTCGTGAGAATTTCAGAATATCCTTACATAACAACGTGTTTAATTTAACGCTTTTAATGTCTGAAACCATCGAAATATTTTTTTCCTTTTATAAATGTTTGTGTAATTTAAATAGTTTAAATTTTGTTTTTGTAGAAAGATTAATATTACGCAAAGTTTGATAAAAACAATGAGTTGCAGAGATGACGTTGAGGCTCTTGATCTGCAGATTTACTAGTTATATTCACATCTAGTGGTATAGGATTAATTAAATAGGTTACCCATTCTTTTTTTGCCAATGCCCGTTTGCGCCTTTTGTCTTTCGCACTTGAACAAATATAGACTAATATCACTAGAACTATCATATTTTGTTAACAATCTAAGCAATACATATTGCTTTCCTGGATTTGCCCTTGGATTCACATCGGTATGTTTTCTAGAAGTTTCTTATATCTGTATTTTCTTAATCTCGAACTCTCTTTCGCGATCTTTTTGTTCAAATTCTACTCTCCATTTTCTTTTCCTTTTCCATTTTCTTTTCTTCTATAGTAGCTTTCTACCGCAATTTCTTTTCATTAAGTTCTGCTTATGATTTCTTCTTTTCTAATGCCACTTACGCCTATATTTCCTTCTTTTGTTTCTCTTTTTTACTTCTGCTTCGTCGTTTCTTGATGCCATAACTGCTTTTAAGTGGTCCTTTCCGAAAGCTTCGTAGTGCTTTTCTGAATTTTTAATTAGTTTTATCAGCACTGGAATCGTCGATTTTTTGGTAGTTCAATATCGTAATCCAGTATGAGATCAATTCTCCTAGCTTTATTTAATGTTTCTATGTTTACTTTCCAAACGTGGGCTTGGAGAATTACGGTTACAATTTTAACACTTGCATTGTTAACTCACAATCCAACTCCTGACAGTTTTGCATTTGATTTATATCCTACTACTTTATTCCGTTATTACCACTACCACCATAACAGTTTTACTTCTGCTGCGTTTTTTTTAATCCAGGCCGAGCCCCCAAATTTTAGCGCGCCGATAAGCAAAACATTAACTTATTGAAGTATTAAAATAAGAACAGAATGCTGAAATCATTCACACTTTCATTTATTTCTTTAAAGACAATTTTACAGTGTATAAGCCTCTTCAAACATATTAGGAATAACACTTTACGCATAAATCTATAGTGTATTCTAATTAGGCCTAATAAAGTACTTGTACCCAATATGGACAGTGCTGTCAATATGGACACCCCTAATATCTTTAACAGTAACAATTTTGATCGAGAAATGGCGCTCCATGTCCGTGAAGAAAAGCTGTTGAAAAGATAATTATGCCCGGAAAGTGCAAAAAAGCGCACTGTTCTATAGTAGGATCCGTTTGGAATGAAACTTCTTGTTTCGTGGTGTGCTGATCATAGTTACAGGTAAGTTTAAATTCTTATTAGATATGGTAAAATTACTTTAAATATTGAAAAGTGGGGTGTTTTAGAAAGCTGATAAAACATATTTTCGATTGCTATTGCATATATTGCTTAAAAATGTTTTTTTTTTTGTTTATTTGTTACAAGATTTAGTAAAACTATGCCCGATTCCCAATATGGACACCTTATGTCCACATTGGAAATACAGCAAGTGAATCTTCAGATTCACACATTTGTAAAATATCTGTTTAATGTCATCTGAACAATCCTCCTCCAAGAAAAAAAATCCTCCAAAAAGACCTTGCAGAAAAATCAAAAGAAGCCTCCCGTCAGTAGGGTATTTGTTGGCAAAATCGCTGGTACCAGCGGTATGACTTTCTCAACAAAGGAGAGCTGGTACTGCTTCTTATGCAGTATTGATGATGTTGCTGACATGCGGGTATGCATCACATGCGACAGCTATGTCCATTAGGGTGGAGTGAAAATGACCAAAAAAAATTTTTTTTGGAAATTTTTCTTCAGATAGGTCTAAAAAGTTGCCTTTTGTTACACTGAATATAAGGTTAAATTTTCATTTCATTTGGAATTTATCTTTAGGGCTCTACCAGCTCTTAAAGATTATGCCCTTTATACGTGAAAAACCAAGATTTCACTATATAATATAAATTACTAAAAACAATCTTTTTGACTAAATTTCTGATTTCAGTAAAGTAACCCATAAAAAATGACTGATTAAAGTATTACTTAAGCGTTGTCGTGATTTAACACATTAAAATATGAATTGGATTGTCGCAAAAAAGATAAAGAAAAAGCACAATAAATAGACATAGTGTTTACTTTTATTTTTCGAATATACATAAAAAATAATTCTCTAAATACATAGGAAAGACATTTTTCTGAACTTACAGTAATATAATAAAAAAAGAATATATGCTATGTACTGTAAAAATATCTTTCGTTTCACTTTAATTTATCTTCTTTGGCATTAAAACTATGCATTACCTTTCGTGATTTGATTTTTGCTCGCATATATCTGTCCCTTGCTTCTACTCCTACAGCCGCTAATTATGTTTCAGTAATTAATTTCACGCATCTTTCAACTGTTTGAATATGAGACGGAAAATTGGGGAACTAAAAAGGTGGGGCTTCCGATCTTTTTATGAGAACTTTCAACTCCTCTCTTGATACTCTATTAAGAATGCGTGGTAATGTGATTTCACATTCTTGCCAGTCAATAATGTTAATATAGTCTATAGCACTGAAGTTCAATATTGGTATAGGAAACTGTCTTATTGTTGATCACTCCATTTTCCTTGCCTTCAATATTCTTCGGAATCCAAGTTCTCGAACCTTGTTTCTTTCATTAGTTATCATCATAAAATCTTTTTTTTTTTTTTGTTGATAGATGTATGCGATTTGTTGAATAACGAGATCGACAATCTTCTTTAAATGTTCCCTGAAATAACGAGACAACATAACAGTTTAAAAAAAAAAACATTTGAGCTCCATTTTTGGTGGAAGAATCTTTCTTAATATGAAACAACATAGGTGAATATACTTTAATTACAAATTCAGCCATACTCTTCAGATTTTGAGAAGGATTCTGGCTTCAATGTATAATCTTAGTCGATTAGCACCTGCCAACCATATAGAGTGAAATATTTTACATGTATTGCGATTTACCAGATTTAAAGAGCATTGGCCAGAGGAAAATGTTTGACACATGTCGTAAAAATAATTTTGGTCTATACTTCACTCTCCACAGTTCATTTCTGGAAGACAAGAGCAGATTTTTTTTAAATTCCACAACTGTCTATTGTTCACATTGATCCAATGGTTTTCCAATAGGAACAAAAAAGGCTCATGGGTCTGTAGTGTGCCCATCAAGTTCAGAAAATTAATGAAGCAACGGCAGTTCGTTTGCATGAAGCTGGCATATTAACCACTGCAATGGACGACTAATCTTTATTTAAAAAAAATCTAATAGCACCATTCTTTCTCATAGTGTTTACAGTTGTTCTGTCACAACCTATAGCCATAAGTTTATATAGGTTTTAGTTGTTTTCAGTGCAATATTTTAAAATGCTTTCTGCATTATTTTGTCCTGATCCAGAAGATAGTGTAATGTGTCCCAGATGCAGTGAATTTGACTCTTCAATCAGAGATACGTGCTCTTCACTTATAGTTCTTCGATGCAATCTGTCTCAAATTTTCAATCATTTCTTTTAGATTTGAATAATCGAATAAGCTTCTGGTATTCAGAAAAATTGTTGTCTATCATTTGATCAATACGCCTCTGGGAAACTACAATAATTAATGCTTTCTTTGAACTTTTCTTTCAGGATTTTAATTATCTCTGACTTTAGCGGATCTTTGTCATTCCTGTTGCGTTTTAATTATTGTCTTGCATATAAAAAAATATTGTGTCATCTGCCATTGTTGGCAAAACAGCTTTATTTAGTTTTGAAAGGGCACCAAATAGGGGTAATGATACTGCATTTCTAGTAATGGTAAACTTCAATTTGCTTCCACACGGACTCATTTAAACATGACTCTAAGAATGAAAACAAACAATTTTTAAAACTCAATAAAACGTTTTAAATATTTTAAAGTAAAGACTTAAAGTTCAAAAATAATAAGGAGAATTACACTAAGCATTTTAAATATAAAAATGTCAAACGAGATTACAAAAAACCCTGTAAGAGTAGCAATTTATGATAAGAACCCAATGTGTGAATATTTTAATATAATCAAATACTTTAAAATAAGGACTTAAACTTTAAAAATAATAAAGGAAATTACACTAAATATCTTAAATATAAAAATGTCAAACGATATTACCAAAAAATCCTGTAAATGTACAATTTATGGTAAGAACCCATTGTGTGAAACATTGAAAATATAAAGGTCTTGGTAGAGCCCTGAAGTATTTTGTCAAAATTCATGAAATTTTGCACGTATATTAGAGGTAATAAAAGACAACTTTTGGCTGCTATCCAAAATCAAAATTTCAACTTTCGTTTTTTCACTCCAACCTAATGTCCATGAGGACTGTGTGAGACTTATCGCCCATGATGAAAAAGTTTTTATTTGTCCATCCTGTGAGGACTGAGTAATAACAGATGTAAATTCTGCAGACAGATGCAATAAAGCTAAGCAAAACCAACTATATTATTTCATAATATTTTGTAGTAACTGAGGTGCTTTGCATATGTCTTCGAAGAGTCAAAAACGAAAATAATCCCCCTTTCTAAAGTGCATGTCCTGAAGATATTTACTGTACCCCCCCTCCCTCCACCGCAATACTTTAAGATATATTTCTTTTATCCCTCTCCTATAAAATCCCTTAGAAAAGTGGCTCTTCCATACACACTGTGCAGTTGGTTAATAAGGAGCCGCCTGTCCCTAATATGTACATGAATGTCCATAATAGGGACAGGTGGTTCCTTATATGGACATTTGTAAGCATTTTTTGTTTTTATCATTAAAATGAAACCATAATAGTTACAAGGTCGCTAATTTTAATAATGATAGTCAACAGTCCAGAGATAGTGGTCATATATTTTTGGAGTCCTATGGGGGTGAAACGGGGGTAAAAAAAATAAATTTTTCTTAGGGTGTCCATATTAGGTACAGGTACCTTACTTGAAGAAAAGATCCGTAAACTGTAACTGAAAACATAATGACATTTAAATGGGAAGTCGAGTCACTTTTGGCAACCATCAAGGCCGTCGCGATGTAATTGAGGTATACTCAGATTTAAATTGTACAACATTGTTTATTGAAATAAAAATAGGGAAGGACTGCAGTGGAGCTTCTAAATTTAGTCTAGGCTGTTCTGAACAAATTTCACTTCAGACTTCAAGTCAAATTTCAAAATACGAAAATGCAAATTATAAAACCCAAATCTTACTTACGTACGGTAAACTGGCAGCTGAAACAATATTCCAGATGGCTTTTGATGTAGAACAACCATGGTCACTGAAAACAATTTATTATTACACAAGCTCAAAAGTTACGTAAACTGTCACTAGAAACTGGCAACACTTGGTTGCTGAAAAACTTTATTGAACTATGGCGAAATGCTCTCTCACTAAAAATGGCGGATACTCTCAGATAACTCTAGACCTCAAAAATCTCAGGGCACGTGGTGTCTATACGAACTTCAAATCTCGAAAGGCGAGATGTCCAGTTTTGTGTTCCTGGACGAGGACTCCAAGACTCGCCCCAAAATCTACTGACACCAAATTAAACCCCAGCCTTCCCTACTTGAGAAAAATTAAAGAAAAATGAAACACAATGGTCGATTTCATGCACACAGTTTAACATCGGACGAAACGCTCCTACCTCGAAAACTAGACTCCTTTATAAAAAACTAAGTACTCCTATACAAACTTTAAATTGGGGGAGAAAATTTGACAAAAATGGGGGGAAAAAATCTAGTTTAGAGAAAAACCCATCTAATTTTTTAGGTCTTGATTTCAGTTGTACATAGAGAATTTCAGTTGTACATAGAGAATGCACTGTAGTATATTTTCAGCTGCATGAATTACAGAAAAGGATTTATGAAAATTTTCTTCCACGTACAATGTACATACTGTGGAACAATGAAAAATAAAAATATTTTTGAAAATGTCAACGTGTTGTTGCTCCTCAAATAAATTTTATTTCTAAATGAAAAATATTTTCATCGTTTACTCCTTCATTTTTCCATATCTATTTTTCTGGCGCAAATTGAAATAAATGCATTTTGTTTTCCTCCCTCAGAAACATTATAGAAAACTGGAACATCAATCACCATATCCATTTTTTTCGTAAATAAACATTTTTGTGTATCAAAGAAAATAAATTATATTTCGGAATATAACGTATTGCTTATTCAATACAATCTTAAGAAAACTCGGTACCATTTGAACATTATATGGTCAATATCTGAAAACAGGACAATTTTATTCCCCATTTTTTTTTAAGTTAACGTACCAACTAGCACATACAATGATATTCTATGATACATGTTTTGTCCTTCAAATGCCGTAGTGTTTTGAGATCAAGGATATATATTTGATGCGTAGGATAAACTTTTATTGAAGAAAGCGTCAGTTAACATCATAATCACTGTCTAATAATTGGGACTGATGTGATGTTTTTGTCGTAAAAGCAGCACAGTCATTTTGTTGAATCATTTTGCACACGTATAAATTATTAAATATACCATGTGATATTTGTATATTACATAAATACAGTTGCAAAAAGCTTTTTTTTTATAAATAAAAAATTAAATATGGGGACATGAATGATGCTATAAAAAATACTCATCCCTATTCAGAACAAAAACTAAATATTTTTAACTATGAAACAAAGAGAAGAGCAACTTACCTTCATCCATGGTGGCTAGTTGAACTTTAGTTGCTGTTGCAATGGAAATAATTCTGCAAGCGCCACCTAGTATCTGTTAACATAAATGTGTGTTTAAAGGGACTGAGATGATGGTCAACCTCAGGGACAAAAATATTTACTACAATATTTTACTATGCAATAAGGAGAATAATATTTTACCGTACTGTATATATAGGTGTAAATATAGAACAGCAAAAGTTAATAATATTGATAGAAATGTTTGCAGCATACATTTAATGTTGAATATTTCTACCTGGGGACAGGATGATTTCGCTTGTTTAAAGCTTGAAATTAATCATTTATGCCTCATTATATGCCCATTTATCATTGGTAATTGTTATAACAAATGTTACAATATATTGCATTTTTCAGTTTTTGGTTTTAGTATAATTAATGAAATATTATTGGCAGTAGACGCAAATTGTGCAATTTTCAGATATTGACCAATATGCCGTTTTATTTTCTCATCTTCGTTTTTGTATGTGAGGATGTGATATTGTATCGATGTTTCACTTACTTCTTGATGCGCAGGAATTATAAAAATTATATACGCAGGAGTGTTTTCAATGACAGTACAGCACTTTAAAATTTTTATAATCTAATTATAAATTAATAAATTACTTTAAGGGATCTCAGGTCTCTTAAAGCTTTAAAATTTTCGAAATTTTAATTATTTCAGATGTTAAACCGCTATTCTAGCTGAACATTTTGGTATAATTGTTTCCTTGAATTTCCCATTAGAACAGAAGTTATGGCTTTTAGAATTATACCCGCTCAATAGCTGAAGCGGTTTTTGCGAAACTTTGAAGTCATTTTTCTCCACATGACATTTTTGGGCATAACGCGCAGGATATTTCAAAACCTTCCGAATATTTTTTATGAAATTTTCAAAACATACGTTTTATGTTAGTCTGCATAAACTGAACCGAAAATTTCTTCTTTATTGTTCAAAATATTTTTTTATTTGATTATACTGTTGATTTTTTTTTTTTAATTTTGCATTAGATAAATACACTTTGATTTAAGATCATAAAAATGCTTTAAATGCAAATTTATTTAAGTTCAAGGTAATTGCTTCAATCTGAAGTATAAATAGGCACGAACATTTTCATTCTATTTGGAAAAATTATTTTGTAATCTCGCGCGGAACCTGTTATGCCGATTTCCACTCGTCAAATGTCTAAGAGTTTGGCGCTCCCTGTATATGCCAATTCTGCATCTTGGAATTTTTTGAATGCATGAAATGAAAGAACATACTTATATATTTCATCCCAATAAAAATTGTGTCTTAAAATCATATACATCCTAAGATATTAAATGTTGAAATTTTTTTTTCTTTTTTCTTCCAATTTTAAGAGTTCTGAGACCCCCTAAGGCATATTTCAACTAGCTGGCCACAGACCATAATTCACTGAATTTATGGTTAAAACTGCTTCCGAGTTACAGAAACAATGGTGTTAAATATGCACTAATCCACTCTCGCAAAAATTTGCCAACTGTCTAATTAACCACAACAACGAAAAAAAAAAAAAAAAAAAAAAAAAACAATAATAATAATAATAATATTTTTTTGTAAAAAATGATCTTTTATCTTTAATAGCTTATTATTAATTTAATTATTATTATTATGCGTTGAAAATGCAATCTGGAAATCCTGAAAAAAAAAGGTTTAAACTTTTTTTTTTCATGTTTCCATAGCTTATACATGAAATATAAAAAATTATAACTAAAAGAAAAAAAATTCTAGCTCCTGCTATTTCTAAAAGGTAAATCAAGAGGTGTATTTTTCCATAATCTGGATCTACCACAAATTAATGTTATTCTTTTAAAAACAACATGAATTGCAGTAATTAAATTAGCCAATATTTTTAAAGACATTGAATGCTAAAAGAGTATAATTTCTTGACTATTTTTACTGTTAGTATATTTAATTATGCTATAATATTTTATAGACATATTATTAAATGATTTTATCATGGACAATGACTTAATCATGAAAAAATGCAATTTTTGTTCACAAATTTGACAAATTTAATTAAAAAGATCGAGTAAATTTTAAATACATACGCCATTGTAATTTTAAACAATTTAAAATAACCTTTTTTGTATATATTTTTAGAAGTATGCCCTAGAACTCAAAGTATGATTTTATTAAATCTATTTCTGTCACTTGCAGGCAGACGATTACATAATGAGTATATGTTTGCACTTAAATTAATATAATTTAAATATAATAAAACTCACATAAATAATGCCTGCATTCAACTATTAAATGTATATGCAAATATTCTACAGACATACATACAATAAAAATAATAAACCTAATTGGGGTGAAAAATTAGCCATACTCAGGAATAGAGCATGGAATTACAGTGTACTAGGCTGCTGCTCTACCACTGAGCCACTCCGGCCTATACCTGGTTCTGAAAATTTTCACTAATAAACCATGTTCGGGAAAATTACCAGCCATCTATCAGACAGCCTTGGATGACAGAAGAACGATTAATAGATTCACTATTCAATCGATATGCGATATATATATTAAAGCACACATCAATAACGACTGCATTCAACTATTAAAGATATATGCAAATATTCTATAGACATACGTAAAAGCTTGCTGTGATCCCAGGTTCGATTCCTGGCTCTGGCCAATTTTTCACTCCAGTTGGGTTTGTTGTATTTATTGTATGTATGTCTGTAGAATATTTGTATATACCTGTAATAGTTGAATGCAGGGATTAGGTATTTATGTTCGTTTTAATGTATATATTGTAGATCGATGGAATAGTAAATCTATTCACCGTTTTCCTGTCATCCAAGGCTGTCTGATAGATGTCTGATGATTTTCCCGAACATGGTTTATTAGTGAAAAATTGCAAACCCAGTTAACGGCCGGAGTGGCTCAGTGGTAGAGCAGCAGCTTTGCACGCTGTGGTCCCAGGTTCGATTTCTGGAATTGGCTAATTTTTCACTCCAGTTGGCTTTTTACTGTATTTATGTCTGTAGAATATTTGCATATACCTTTAATAATTTAAATTATTCAGTGTTCGACATAGGTTCAAATTCCGACTTATATTCCATAATGAAATTTAAACTTTATCAACGCATAAATAAATAAATATATATATATATAAATAAAACACAAATTTAAGACATGCAAACGAACCACGCTTAAAACATTGAAATTATCAGACTAAAAAAGACTAGAGATCTTTAGCGATTTCTTCGACTGTTAAATAGTGTTAAGAGGACAATATAAAGGTATTGCTTTTAATAAAATTCAAATTTTTAGTTGAATACATAATTGCTAGCATATAAAAATGATTGTTGGTGGTATTGTTAGAGAAAAATGTGAAATATATATATATATTAAATGTAAAAACAAATTATTAGTTTTCAATTAAAAAACAATTAAACATATAAATAGTTTTCACCTGTATTCTGTAACCAGGGGAGGCCGGGTTGGAACTCCTTGTATTCTTAAAGGTCTAAACTTTAAGGATACGAAAAAAAAATGTATTATATATATATATTGTTACAATCATAGACCAGAATACCCCGTTAATTCTTCACAGAATTTCTTGTATATATGGTTGATTTGAAACAGAGTTCTTTGTCCGAGATAACCTTCTTCTTTTTATTTAGCAATATTTCTAGTATTTCGAATTTTTCGGAGTTGAGAACAGAATGATATTTTTTTAAAAACACTAGGGGGCTCGGCCCCCTACGAGCTACGCTCGCCAACCCCCGTCCAGACACCGCAGACTCTAAATGCACGCTAATTTGATCGGCTTTAAAAAGATTTCGAAAGATTGAATTATAATTTTAAAAACAGTGGCGATCTCCCTATAAACGAATTTCTATTCATTTCTCTTTGATTGGGGAATTTTAACGCCAAATCCGCTGCGGTACTAATTGATTATCCTGTCGACCAATTTCGCCAAATTATATAAATCGCCAAACCACTCGCCAAATTATACAAATTGGTGTAATTTTTATTTTAAATAACGAAAGAACAAATAAATTCGTACAACATTAATAAAAACACAAATAAAACGTCGAAATAAAAATAACTTGATGACGTATACACGTGTAACAACATTTCAAAATAAGCTAATATAAAAGGAATTAAGTAAAGAGAGTCTTTGTCTCCTGGTATTTTTTAACAAAGCGAAAAGAAAGTTCTTTTAAATGAAACATTTTAAATTAATTCTCAAAATATCAAATAAATGTCTAGCGCAATTTCTAAATTTAAACTTTTTTGCAATATTATTTTGTGTTCATTTTATGTAATAACTATAATGTGACGTAAATATGACGTAATTTCTCCTAAGACTTCTAACGCATGTTAATGAATTTATTATTTTACAATATCCTTTCTCTTTTAAAATTCACGTGTATACTTTTTATGACGTAATTTTTAATAAGTTCCTGCTTTTTATACGTAATTGTTTAATTCTAATTTGAAAGTTTTTTTCCTGTTTATAATAGTCACGTGTAAATAAATTTTTTATTTGAAGCAAACATTATTGCTTGCGCTTTTTATACAGTTGGCAACAGTTTAAATTAGTACAATTTTCTGAAATCTGTAAAAAATATCTCTAGAAATGCTGAAAATTTGAATTTAAAATAGAAATAAAACCTGAAAAAATTAGTCAAAATAAAAAAATTAATGCAATCTGCACTCCGGCAAATTCTAACGCATAAAATGATCTAAAAATGATTACACTGCCATGTATAGTTTTTGCTGCTATAAAACTTTTTTAGTGGAACGATTTTGTCCAACTTTAGCATTAAATATCTCTTAAAATAATTCTTCGATTTGAAAACTGTCTGCACTAGCGTGTTTATCAAACATTTCTGTATAAAACCACCGATTTTCATATTTTTGTATGCATTATTTTTGTTAATATTAACGAAGAAAGTCCTCCGGTCACAAAAAAATCAAAACCGGCGGCGGCGGCGGCGGCGGCGGTGACAGCGGTAGTTACTTTTTTTTAGAATAGAGAGATAATAAAACTCTATTTTTTTCTCCCGGTGGCGTGGTCAGTAAGCGGAGGCTGCTGTCAGGCTGAGGGTCCGGGTTCGAATCCCTGCGTAAGACATGGATGTCATTGTGATTGTGTTTTCAAAATAATATATATATGTAATGTAGAGAAATAAAAAATTGTTATGTCTGGTTTGTTCTACGATTTCTGTGTATAAATAAGGATCATTCGAGGCGACAGCTATTGTTGCTATAGGCCTCAAAGCAATCTCCACTATGGTGGATTTCAAGTCAAATCAAAATCAAATCAATTCTATATGAAAAGGTGATTTTATGTTAAAAATACTGTAAAATAACTCTTAAAACGACATGATTTTTTAAAGTGAATGCATCAAAATAATTACTACCCAATACCTAAAAATGGTAAGACGTGTTTTGTGTTGCTGTGTAAAGATTACAAACTCTACTTAAATAGAAATTTTGAATAGAAATTATACTGCAGTGATCCCCATTTAATATAGTTATTTATCTGTGGTTACCGAAAACCTCTTTATGAAAACTTTAAAACAAAAGAAACAGTCAGAAAGTAACATTCATTTTACATTAACCCTTTATGTACTGAATTATGAATGCATGAAAATTTTATTTTCTAAAGCATTTTTCGTGAATTGTTTAAACTACATTAGAAGATTTACATAATCATTTAATAAACTCTGTAAGGATTTTAGAAGGATTGAAGGATTCATTAAATTTGAATTTATAGGGATTTTGTGCAATATGTATAACCTCACTCAAATCTGTTATTTTAAATATGTTTCTTAGTATTTTGTAGGATTAGGAAATGTACAAATATAATGTTCTTACAATAGGAATACAGAAATATTTCCGAATTAAAAAATCTCCCCCCCCCCTCCCCAACGCCAAGGAAGCTGAAAAGATGCAAAGGCAAAAGAAATCACCCTTTTAAAAATGTTTTTGCTTTGTGTGACCCATAATGCTTTTAAAACAAGATAAAATAATGCATCTATAACTCTTTCTAAACTGTATTACAACTTATCGATGTATTAAAGGAATTTTATAACAAGCTATTTTAATGGTACCCATAATGCTTTTAAAACAAGATAAAATAATGCATCTATAACTCATTCTAAACTGTAATTCAACTAATCGATGTATTAAATGAATTTTATAACAAGCTATTTTAATGGTGCCCATAATGCTTTTAAAACAAGATAAAATAATGCATGTATAACTCATTCTAAACTGTATTACAGCTAATCGATGTAATAAATGAATTTTATAACAAGCTATTTTAATGGTACTTATAAGTATCGTCAGTAGATAAAGTGTTAATAAAATACATTGAAATTTAACTTTTACAAAATAATCGAATTAAATTGTGCTTGAATGTAAAAAGAAAATAATGTTTTTAGACATTCTGGAATTCTTGTGTCTGGTATTTGTATCACAAAAATGAAAAATAAATGAAGATTTATGACAAAATAATTCACCAGACAAAATCAGTGAACTAATAAACATTTATGATTTGTGCTCTTAAAATCGCATTTTGCATAAGAAGCATGTAATTAAATTTAAAATATTACATAGATACATTCAGTGTATTTTCATGAACGTTCGCCCAGTATTAAAATTGTTTCGCTTTATATTATTCCGAAAGAAAAGAGTAATTTATGTTTATTTAAATTAAAGTTCATTCTTATTCTAATTCACTTCTAAAAGTATTAAGAATAGATACAAGAATAACATGAAATTTTCAGAGACGTTAAATGTTTTATGAATGAGAAATGACTATCCTAACGAACGTGAAAGCTTAGCACAATAAATTAAATTCTAGGCTTAACAGTTATTTAAATTTTGTTGCAACTCTTAAACCGTTATGAATTTATCAAGAGTTTTATAAATGCAGTGAAAGTTTCATTTAACGAAGTTTCCTTGTTAGACTTAAGGGGATCCAGGACACAAAAATCTTCAAATTTTCATTTTTTTTTTTAATTGGACTAAAAATTTTTCTGTCGTTTTCTGCTTAAAATGATGTTTAAATCATGTTTCTATCTTAATTAGAACAGGAAATGTTATTTTTTTCGTTTTGGTTTGTTTTCAAAATCTTTCAAGCTATGGTTGTCAAGGAAACATTCCCCTTAGCGATGGCAGCTAACTGTGATGGCCGACGTCTGCACCATGCAAAATTGGATACATGCCGCACTTCTATTCCGGTATACATGCCGCAGTTCCTTTTGTACAGGATGATTAAGTGTTATTAACTTTTCCTTTTCTTTTCGCACAGACTAACCATGTTAGGCATCTTATCAAAATTACTAAAACCAAAGGAGAAAAAGGGTAAAAATAAAAAGTAAAAAGGACAAGAAAGATGCAAGTCAAGATGATAATAAATGAAAAATGGATTTCGCGTAGCGCAGACGTTCTTTGCAAGGAATGTTTAGAAAACTACTCCAAAAAAGAGGATGTGTAATTGGCTTCGCTGCGTCATGCGATTAAATGTAGTTACGTAAAGACTGCACTTTTTCGACACTTTTTCTGTAGATTGTAGTCGAAAAAATAGGTCTCTTAACCCATTCGGGACCATAGGTGCATATAAGCACCTTCATAAAAAAACTTACAAAATTTGTTTCTGGCACCAGTAAAAAAGAAAAGTAATATTTGTTTTGTTTAATTAGAGCATTTTTATAATTATTTAAGTAAAGGTAGCTTCTTTTAAAAAAGTGGTACCAACCGAATAAAATTTGTGTAAAAGCCACCGGTTCCGATTGGGTTAACAAATAAATTATGTAAGCACAATTTTACTTTTTTTCACTTTCTAATACACTAATGTTACGTTGTTGCTGAAATAACAATTAAAATTTAATGTAAAAAAATAAGTCCATAATTTTAATAGATAAAGTAGGCAACAATTATTAATTTGAATCTACTAATACGTTTCATGGCACTCATTTAGTTTCATTTTGTTATTACATCGTTAATTATAGTCCAGATATGAATATTTTTTTTTAATATTTTTATTTATAATTTCATTTTGTTCTTACTACAAGCGCGGAAAAACTACCGCACAGGTGCGGCGCCTCAGACTGAAAGTACGGGTGACGCGCTGCAGTGTAATGTTTTAGAAAAAAATTGTTAAAAAATATTAATAATTTGTTTTGAAATTTTTTGTCGCAGTACACGCGTTGTATATTTAACATTAAATAGCACAGCATGATTTTTTTTTTTATGTCCACCATGGGACTTTATACACAACATTTAAAAAAAATGTGCGGCATAAATCCCGGAATTACCCTATACCAAACACTGAACTTTAAAAAGTCTGTAATATTACTCTGTATAGGTTTCTTATAAAAATTGCACTTTTCTTTAAAAAAATTTCGCATTTTTGTAAGTATCCGAACAATTCATCTGTAACATTTTCATAAAACTAGAATTCCTTTCTTATTGTATCGAAAGATTTTAGAATTCCTTTCTTTTTACCCGAATGCCAGGAAGGGTTATGTGTTTCACGCGTATCTGTGTATGTGGATTTCTATATACCCTCCAAACATCTCAACGGCTGGGTGGATTTTAATGAATGAGGTCTCTATCAATTCATCTTAACGGCCGGATAGTTATAGGCTAGGTTTTGATTTTATAAATTCAAAATGGCGGCCGTAAAATACGAAATGTGGGTAGAGACGAAAAAAAAATTACTAACCGTATTGAGCGGCATATCATTGGATAGGTCTTTGAAAATGTAGACGATGTTTCATTGACTATTTTACAGTTAGAAGCTCTGTTAAAATATTATACAACCTGGAAGTTGTGTATGTGTTGTGGATCTCTAGCTTTATTGCAACTCTAACTATCATAGACATCTATAGACCTCATCAAAACAGTGTTTATAGATAGGAACTAACAATTATACACAACTTAAAAGTCATCAATACAAGTAAATAATAATAAAAAAAATAGGTAAGTGATATAAACAATAAAAAATAAAATTACGTCAACTCCTACTTAGGTCAATAAGATAATTTTTTTTCTCCCATTCTTCTTTCCTTTTGAGTGGCGCTTAAAATGCCTTGATCAAGAAGAGGGCTCTCTCGGTCTTAAATTACCTTGAACAAGAAGATCATCGATTCTCTCTCGATTATTGAAAATTAATTAATTTAATTAATGAATTAATATTTGCAAAAAACTGGATTAATATCAAGTATCAACTACTACAAGTTTAAAAAAATTTATTTGAGCTTGATTGGAAGAATAATAAGTATTTTATTAACGATTGAAAATTTGAACAAGATATTTATAGCGAGAGTGTGAGCTAATAGATGGAATTAAAAAAAAAATAGTTTCACATTGATGAGAAATAATTAATTAGTTCGCTTTTCACGCAGTCGGGTTTTTTTGGTTTTTTTAAATTTAATTGTTTTTTATTAGTCTGTCAATTTCTTCATCATCGCTCGGTGTAATTCTCGCCTTCTTCATTAAATTTTATTACATTTTGCAATATGTCATAGTCAGTAGGATTTTCAGTTGTCTTAAGTATTTCAGTTGTGATAAGGGGAATAAACTTCGTTCTATAGAATATATATTTCGTAATATGGAGATTAATACACATGTTAATGGTGTTCAAAGAGTCAAGGTTCAGCAGAAAATTCCGTTAAGTATAAAACTTCGTTAAGAGGGGTAGATATCTTTAAACCTTTAAAAAAAATAAATGTTAGAATGTTATTCCATATGGAAGGCATGAATACGAAATTCCTCAATAGGTAAACAATAAAAAAAAGTTAAAAGTTTTACCTTTATGTTTTGATGTGTTTCAATGGAAATATACTCTTCTTTGGATGAACAAAGAACATTTATTAGAAGATTGAATACACCAGAATAATATATATGCTGGTCAAAATACGGATCACATTTCACAATAAAACAAAACAGATGTATAAGACTATTTACAAACACAAAGAAATACTTTGAACTATGGCTTGTTGCAGTTTTTTTATCATATTATATTCCTTTGGAATATTATTGGATTTTTTAAATCAAGCAGCATTCTGCTGCCAACTGCTATAAGGGAAGGAGCAACACTCACTGAACTCAGTGTCTGTCACAGTAGATCAAATAAAAAGATTGTCTGATGCTGCCATCTGGTGGATGTTCTTGAAAACAAAAGAGCATTTTCTAACATCTCTCCCGTTTTGTGATAGAATCTGACACCAGGTGGATAAGGTTTCTACAAAGTTCAAATTTGGCCTTTGGCAGTGGCTTCGTCATTATATCTGCTATCATTTCATTTGTTGATAGATATTTGACATCTATAACATTTTTAGTTATTAAATCTCGTATGTAATGATACTTTGTATCAATGTGCTTTGGATGAACAAAGAACATTTATTAGAAGATTGAATACACTAGAATTATATGCTGGTCAAAATACGGATCACATTTCACAATAAAACAAAACATATGTATAAGACTATTTACAAACACAAAGAAATACTTTGAACTATGGCTTGTTGCAGTTTTTTTTATCATATTATATTCCTTTGGAATATTATTGGATTTTTTTTAATCAAGCAGCATTTTGCTGCCAACTGCTATAAGGGAAGGAGCAACACTCACTGAACTGAGTGTCTGTCACAGTAGATCAAATAAAAAGATTGTCTGATGCTGCCATCTGGTGGATGTTCTTGAAAACAAAAGAGCATTTTCTAACATCTCTCCCGTTTTGTGATAGAATCTGACACCAGGTGATAAGGTTTCTACAAAGTTCAAATTTGGCCTTTGGCAGTGGCTTCGTCATTATATCTGCTATCATTTCATTTGTTGATAGATATTTGACATCTATAACATTTTTAGTTTTTAAATCTCGTATGTAATGATACTTTGTATCAATGTGCTTAGTGCGAGATTTAAATTTTTCACTTTCAACCAATTTAATTGTAGATTGGTTATCCTCAAAAATTCTAATAGGAAAATGTTGTTGTAAGTTGAGGTCGTTACACAATTTTAAGATCCATAGCACCTCTTGAGTTCCTTGTGACAGTGCCACATATTCAGCTTCTGCTGACGATAACGTCACACATGTTTGTTTTACAACCAAGAAATGCAGCTATTGCCTAAGAAGATTACATTTCCTGAGGTGGATTTTCTGTCTGTAGCATCTTGTCCCCAGTCTGCATCCGAGTATGCAACTATATTAGGATATTCTTTTGAAGAAATGTGGAGATCAAGGTCTTTCGTTGTTTTTAAGTATCTTATTACCCTCTTAACAGCATTCCAGACCCTTTGTCTTGGATTATTGCATCTTCGACTTAGTATGTGTGTAGGAGCTGTAATATCAGGTCTTGTGCATGAGGAAATATATAAAAGACTTCCTATAGCTTGTCTATAATTATCATTTGATGATAAAAGATTTTCTTCTTTATCTAAACTATAATAGTTAGTTTCCATTGGGGCATAAGTTGGTTTGGCTTCTTCAAGCTGAAAATCCTTAACTAATTGAGTTATTTTACTTCTTTGTGAAAGTAAATAACTTCCATCTTCTTTTCTGTAAATTTCTATACCTAAGAAGTATTTTGCTTCTCCTAGTGATGTTGCGAGATAAGATTTCTTTAAGTAATTTATTACTTCATTAACTTCATTTTCATCTTCTGAGCTCATCAGCATATCATCTACATGCAGTATGAGATAAATTGTCTTCTTTGATTTTTCTTTTATGAACAAACATGGATCAGCTTCACTTTGTTTAAATCCATATGCCTTTAGAGTATTCTCTATTTCTTCATTCCAGCACTTGGTGGCTTATTTAAGACCATATATAGTCTTTTTTAATTTATAGACTTTGTCTTTATTTTCTTCATCATGAAAGCCTTCTGGTTGATGCATGTATAATTCTTCATTATCTAGTTTACCATGTAGAAAGGCTGTTTTAACATCTACTTGGAATACTCTGGCTTTATGATAAGCTGCCCAGGTCAGAAAAGCTCTAATAGTTGTATGTTTGACGACAGGAGAGAAGGTTTCATCATAATCAGTGCCTAATTTTTGAGCGAAACCTTTGGCAACTAATCGTGCTTTGCATTTTATTGCTTCACCATATTCATTATGTTTTGTTTTGTAAACCCATTTACAGCCAATGGCGTGCTTGCCTTTGGGTAAAGAAACAAGCTCAAACACTTCATTTTCCTTTAAAGAGTTAAATTCTTCCTTCATAGCTTGAAACCATTTCTGTTGATCTTTTACTGGTAATCGTAAAACATCTTTAAAAGTTTCAGGATCTTGATTTTTGGAACAACTGTCTTCAGTTTTGTAAGAATATCTTTCTGGTGGAATTCCTTTAGTCTCTCTGTTAGATATTCTTCTCTGGAAATTAACTTCACTTTCTTCAGTTGTTGGGCTATCTACTGATTTTTCATCCGTATTTGTTTCTTCTGCAGTATTTTCTATTTGGATAGCTTCACTATCCTTTTCAAGATTTTCTTCTGAAAAATTGAAATGCGTTAAATCTGAGATTCGCTCTTCAGGATTTTCTTTAAAGACATTTTCACAGTTCATATTTTCAAAACACTTCACTGTTCTGCTTATCACTATTTTTCTACCGCCTATATAAATTCGGTATCCTTTGCTTCTTAAATCGTAACCAACAAAGACTCCTTCAGTGGACTTTTCGTCAAATTTTTGTCTCTTCTGTTTATGAACATACACATATGCTATGCATCCAAATACTTTAAGGTGACTCAAATTTGGTTTATGCCCATTCCACAGTTCATATGGTGTCTTTTCAGTTGATTTTGTGGGTAATCTATTTTGTAAGTAGGCTGCTGTAGCTATGGCTTCTGCCCAGAATGTTTTTGGCAATTTAGCATTTATAAGCATGGCTTTGCTCATTTCAATAAGCGAGCGATTCTTTCTTTCTGCGACTCCATTTTGGGACGGTGAAAATGGCGTCGTTGTTTCATGATTTATTTTCCTAAGTTTTTAAGGTAGTCTTTGACAGATTCGTTGCAATATTCTGTTCCATTGTCACTACGCAAGGATTTAATCTTCAGTCTAAATTTGTTTGTTGTTGATGCAACATACTCTTTTAATTTATCAAATACTTCATCTTTAGAAGAAATTAAATATACTTGTGTATAACGAGAGTAATCATCAATAAATGTAACGAAATATCTTTTTGATCCCATACTTTTTGTTTCTGCAGGACCGCATACGTCGCTGTATATCAAATCAAGTGGTTTTTTACTTCTGTATTGCGTTTCTTTTGGAAATGATTTTTCTGTTAACTTAGCTTTTATGCAACTTGAACATTCAGTATTATGAGAACAATTATTCACAGTAATACCTAAAGCTAAATCATCCTTTTGAATTTTTTTGATGAATTCAAAGATTCTATGGCCCAGCCTTTGGTGCCATTTTAGAATGCAGTTAACATTAGAACAAACGGGTAATTTTTCTGAAGCACTATATACCTTTTCATTTGTAGGTATTATTTTTAATCTGTATAACCCCTCATCAGCTTTTGCATCTGCAACTAAGATGTTGCCCTTTTTAATTAAACATATATCATCTTTAAATGTTACAACAAAACCTTTCTCAGTACAAGACTGGACAGATAATAAATTACTATCCAACTCGGGAATATAAAGCACATGATCTAATGTAACTCTATTTGTTTGACCATTAAGTGTTTCAATATTAAAAATACATTTACCCTTTCCCTTTGCAGTTAATTTAGTTCCATTAGCAATTGTAATTGTATCTTTATTCGAACTTTTTAATTCTGAAAACAGTTCCAAGGATTTGGCTAAATGAACAGACGCACCTGAATCAATAACAAAAGACAAATTTTTGTTTTTATTTCCATTTTGTTGAGATTTCATAACAAAACTCGAAGAATTTGATTCTTCCATTGATTCTTCCATGATAGTTTTGAGAATCTGATAGATTTTCATTTTGACTAGCAGTAGAGGCAGAAAAATTGTTTGGTTTTTTAAACTGTTGACGTGATATATCTTGGGTGAAATTTGGTTTGGTTTTGTTAGAATTATTACCCTTTAAGTGAAAACAATCTTCACGGTTGTGATTATTCTTTTTGCAATGAGAACAAAATTTCTGCTTATTCAAATGCTTTGGTTTATCCCTATTACCCTTTAAAGCAATAGATTCAAATTTTGTCGAAATTTGTTTAGTTTCAACTCTTCTAAGATACTCATCAATTAATTTGTTTTGAACACATTTTAATGATAAATCTCTTTCATATTTACTTTCAATAGCAGTTATAAAGGTACTCTAAGAATTTGGTAAGGAACAGAGCAAAATAGCTATTAAATTATCATCTTGTATTACTTCACCTATACTTATTAATTTTTCTGCTAATTCTAAGACAGTATTAATATGTTCCTGCATTTTAATACTTTCATTTTATTTAATGGAATACAGCTTCCTAAGAAGATAAAGTTTATTTGTTAAATTTACTCTTTCATGAACAGATTTCAATTGATCATATGTTTCTTTAGCACTTTTAGCATGTCTGACATGAACAATTTGTGAATCTGAGATATTTAAACAAATTAATGCCCTAGCATTTCTATCATTTTTTACCCAATTATCATCATTTTCCTTTTTAGGTTCAAATACATCGTCATACAGACCTTCTTTGATTAACAATTGTTCCATTTTGAACTTCAAAACTGAATAGTTGTCATCAGTTAATTTATCAACATAATGAGATTATTTAATACTAGACATTATGATATAATAATATTTGCTTATTTCACAGAAAATAAAACTTTTTATCTTATTAATACATCAAAACAACAATTATAAACTCAAATATAATGCTAATGATGAAATAAGAACAAAATAAAATTCTTGAGAACAATTTTTGAAGTTACTTTTGATTTCAGAAAAACTGTTCTTAAATGTTCAATTCTTTGTTTAAAACATAAATTTACATTTGCAACTTGTATAATAAAATTTCAATAAGAAATTGGCAAAATAATTTCTTTTCTTATCAATACACAATACTTTTGATTTCAAAATAAGAACAATTCTTTGAATTTTCTTTTATATCATTCACTTAAGAAAAATACCAACATTCAGAAAATAATTATTTCTTTGAATTTAATTATATTATATTTTCTTCTTTTATATTACTATATTTAAAATTGAGATAACTGCAGTCTCATAATCGACTGTTAGAATGTTATTCCATATGGAAAGCATGAATACGAAATTCCTCAATAGGTAAACAATAAAAAAAGTTAAAAGTTTTACCTTTATGTTTTGATGTGTTTCAATGGAAATATACTCTTCTTTGGATGAACAAAGAACATTTATTAGAAGATTGAATACACTTGAATAATATATATGCTGTTCAAAATACGGATCACATTTCACAATAAAACAAAACAGATGTATAAGGCTATTTACAAACACAAAGAAATACTTTGAACTATGACTTGTTGCAGTTTTTTTATCATATTATATTCCTTTGGAATATTATTGGATTTTTTTAATCAAGCAGCATTTTGCTGCCAACTGCTATAAGGGAAGGAGCAACACTCACTGAACTGAGTGTCTGTCACAGTAGATCAAATAAAAAGATATTCTGATGCTGCCATCTGGTGGATGTTCTTGAAAACAAAAGAGCATTTTCTAACATCTCTCCCGTTTTGTGATAGAATCTGACACCAGGTGGATAAGGTTTCTACAAAGTTCAAATTTGGCCTTTGGCAGTGGCTTCGTCATTATATCTGCTATCATTTCATTTGTTGATAGATATTTGACATCTATAACATTTTTAGTTTTTAAATCTCGTATGTAATGATACTTTGTATCAATGTGCTTAGTGCGAGATTTAAATTTTTCACTTTCAACCAATTTAATTGTAGATTGGTTATCCTCAAAAATTCTAATAGGAAAATGTTGTTGTAAGTTGAGGTCGTTACACAATTTTAAGATCCATAGCACCTCTTGAGTTCCTTGTGACAGTGCCACATATTCAGCTTCGGCTGACGATAACGTCACACATGTTTGTTTTACAACCAAGAAATGCAGCTATTGCCTAAGAAGATTACATTTCCTGAGGTGGATTTTCTGTCTGTAGCATCTTGTCCCCAGTCTGCATCCGAGTATGCAACTATATTAGGATATTCTTTTGAAGAAATGTGGAGATCAAGGTCTTTCGTTGTTTTTAAGTATCTTATTACCCTCTTAACAGCATTCCAGTCCTTTTGTCTTGGATTATTGCATCTTCGACTTAGTATGTGTGTAGGAGCTGTAATATCAGGTCTTGTGCATGAGGAAATATATAAAAGACTTCCTATAGCTTGTCTATAATTATCATTTGATGATAAAAGATTTTCTTCTTTATCTAAACTATAATAGTTAGTTTCCATTGGGGTATAAGTTGGTTTGGCTTCTTCAAGCTGAAAATCCTTAACTAATTGAGTTATTTTACTTCTTTGTGAAAGTAAATAACTCCCATCTTCTTTTCTGTAAATTTCTATACCTAAGAAGTATTTTGCTTCTCCTAGTGATGTTACGGGATAAGATTTCTTTAAGTAATTTATTACTTCATTAACTTCATTTTCATCTTCTGAGCTCATCAGCATATCATCTACATACAGTATGAGATAAATTGTCTTCTTTGATTTTTCTTTTATGAACAAACATGGATCAGCTTCACTTTGTTTAAATCCATATGCCTTTAGAGTATTCTCTATTTCTTCATTCCAGCACTTGGCGGCTTATTTAAGACCATATATAGTCTTTTTTTAATTTATAGACTTTGTCTTTATTTTCTTCATCATGAAAGCCTTCTGGTTGATGCAGGTATAATTCTTCATTATCTAGTTTACCATGTAGAAAGGCTGTTTTAACATCTACTTGGAATACTCTGGCTTTATGATAAGCTGCCCAGGTCAGAAAAGCTCTAATAGTTGTATGTTTGACGACAGGAGAGAAGGTTTCATCATAATCAGTGCCTAATTTTTGAGCGAAACCTTTGGCAACTAATCGTGCTTTGCATTTTATTGCTTCTCCATTTTCATTATGTTTTGTTTTGTAAACCCATTTATAGCCAATGGCGTGCTTGCCTTTGGGTAAAGAAACAAGCTCAAACACTTCATTTTCCTTTAAAGAGTTAAATTCTTCCTTCATAGCTTGAAACCATTTCTGTTGATCTTTTACTGGTAATCGTAAAACATCTTTAAAAGTTTCAGGATCTTGATTTTTGGAACAACTGTCTTCAGTTTTGTAAGAATATCTTTCTGGTGGAATTCCTTTAGTCTCTCTGTTAGATATTCTTCTCTGGAAATTAACTTCACTTTCTTCAGTTGTTGGGCTATCTACTGATTTTTCATCCGTATTTATTTCTTCTGCAGTATTTTCTATTTGGATAGCTTCACTATCCTTTTCAAGATTTTCTTCTGAAAAATTGAAATGCGTTAAATCTGAGATTCTCCCCAGTAGCCAAACAATATTGGGCCAATATTGGCTTATCTTGGCTAAATCTTGGCGCAATATTGGCATGAAATATTGCTCCAATATTGGGGTGTTTACATTTTGCCCTTATTTAGCCAATATTTGCAGCCAATATTGCGCCAATATTGGTATGAAATATTGCCCCAATATTGGGGTGTTTACATTTTGCCCTTATTTAGCTAATATTTGCAAGCAATAGTACGCCAATAATTGCAGTCAATATTGATCCAATATTGATGTGTTTATATTTTGCCCTTATATAGCCAATATTTGCAGCCAATATTGCGCCAATATTGGGGTGTTTATATTTTGCCAATATTTAGCCAATATTGGCTAAATAAAGGCAAAATGCAAACACACCAATATTGTGGCAATATTTTAAGCCAATATCGGCGAAATGTTGGCCACAAATATTGGTTAAATAAGGGGAAAATATAAACACACCAATATTGGAGCAATATTGGCTGCAATTATTGACAAAATAAGGAATTGGGGAAATATTGGCTAAATACGGGCTGTAAACACCCCAATATTGGGTATATATTTTCTGCAAATATTGGCTAAATAAGGGTAAAACGTAAACATCCCAATATTGGCGCAATATTGGCTGTAAATATTGGCAAAATAAGGGCAAAATGTAAACACCCCAATATTGGGGCAATATTGGCTGCAAATATTGGCTAAATAAAGTCAAAATGTAAACACCCCAATATTGGGGCAATATTGGCAAAATGTAAACACCCCAATATTGGGGCAATATTGGCTGTAAATATTGGCAAAATAAGGGCAAAATGTAAAAATCCCAATATTGGGGCAATATTGGCTGTAAATATTGGCAAAATAAGGGCAAAACGTAAACACCCCGATATTGGGGAAATATTGGCTGCAAATATTGGCTAAATAAGGGCAAAATCTAAACACCCGATTATTGGGGCAATATTGGCCGAAAATATTGGGGCAATATTGGCCGAAAATATTGGGGCAATATTGGCAAAATGTAAACACCCCAATATTGGGGCAATATTGGCTGTAAATATTGGCAAAATAAGGGCAAAATGTAAACATCCCAATATTGGGGCAATATTGGCTGTAAATATTGGCAAAATAAGGGCAAAATGTAAACACCCCAATATTGGGGCAATATTGGCTGCAAATATTGGCTAAATAAAGTCAAAATGTAAACACCTCAATATTGGGGCAATATTGGCTAAATGTAAACACCCCAATATTGGGGTAATATTGGCTGCAAATATTGGCTAAATAAAGTCAAAATATAAACACCCAATATTGGGGCAATATTGGCTAAATGTAAACACCCCAATATTGGGGCAATATTGGCTTCAAATATTGGCTAAATAAAGGCAAAACGTAAACACCCCAATATTGGCTAAATACGGGTAAAATGTAAACATCCCAATATTGGGGCAATATTGGCTAAATGTAAACACCCCAATATTGGCGCAATATTGGCTGTAAATATTGGCAAAATAAAGGCAAAATGTAAACACCCCAATATTGGGGCAATATTGGCTGCAAATATTGGTTAAATAGAGGCAAAATGTAAACACCCCAATATTGGGGCAATATTGGCTAAATGTAACACCCCAATATTGGCGCAATATTGGCAGTAAATATTGGCTAAATAAGGGTAAAATGTAAACACCCCAATATTGGGGCAATATTGGCTAAATGTAAACACCCCAATATTGGGGCAATATTGGCTAAATGTAAACACCCCAATATTGGGGCAATATTGGCTGCAAATATTGGTTAAATAGAGGCAAAATGTAAACACCCCAATATTGGGGCAATATTGGCTAAATGTAACACCCCAATATTGGCGCAATATTGGCAGTAAATATTGGCTAAATAAGGGTAAAATGTAAACACCCCAATATTGGGGTAATATTGGCTAAATGTAAACACCCCAATATTGGGGCAATATTGGCTAAATGTAAACACCCCAATATTGGGGCAATATTGGCAAAATGTAAACACCCCAATATTGGGGCAATATTGGCTGCAAATATTGGTTAAATAGAGGCAAAATGTAAACACCCCAATATTGGGGCAATATTGGCTAAATGTAAACACCCCAATATTGGGGCAATATTGGCAGTAATTATTGGCAAAATAAGGGCAAAATGTAAACACCCCAATATTGGGGCAATATTGGCTAAATTTAAACACCCCAATATTGGGGAAATATTGGCTGCATATATTGGCTAAATAAGGGTAAAATGTAAACACCCCCAATATTGGCGAAATATTGGTTAAATAATGGCATTTCGCTGATATTGGCATGAAATATTGCCCCAACATTTTTATCAAATATTTCTCCAATATTGGCATGATATATTGCCCCAATATTGGTGTAATTATATTATGCCCTTATTCAGCCAATATTTGCAGTCAATATTGCCCCAATATTGGTAAGAAATATTCTTCAAATATTGGTATGAAATATTACCCCAATAGTTGCAGCGAATATTGGTGTTTATATTTTGCGCTTATTAAACCAATATTTGTAGACAACATTTCGCCGATATTGGCATGAAATATTGCCACAATATTGGTATCAAATATTCCTCCAGTATTGGTGTAATTACATTATGCCCTTATTATACGAAATATTACCCCAATATTGGGGTGTATGTTTTACCCTTATTTAGCCGATATTCCCAGCTATATTATGCCCTTATTCGAATGTTTACATGTTCCTGCCAATAGTTATTTAGTCAGCTTATTTCTATGATAATTCCATCATCTGATATTACAATTTTCCTGTTGTTTTAACAGTTCTGCCTAGTCTTTATCTGAAACTTATCTGATCCATTTATCACAGAATGGTCTTCTCATCATTTCTCAAACTTTCTTCTGAGATCCATGTATAAAATTTTGTAGAGTTTTTTTTGTTATGTTTTTAATAAACTGTTTTCAGAATTTTTCAATTCATGTGAGATTTGTTTAATATAAACATCAAAGTGAAAATGACTCTTAAAATTGCTCTTTTTTCATTTTTAAATTTATTATAAATTCCGAAGACAAAATAAGAAACCTTTTTGCCCACAATAGCGAAAAAAGTAATAAAATCAAACGTCCGCAGCCTTTTATTCTTCTACTTATTCCGACTCTTTTGCGGAAGCCAGGCTCATAGGCCCCCAGCCACGTCCCGAGTAGAAGACACTCTAGCGAAAGCAAGGATGGAAAAAAAAAAATTGAAAATTGAAACCGGACAAATTTAAAAGTGAAATTAGACAAATTAAAGACACCGAAAAGCGGGAAGGGTTGGGCTCGGTGCGATGAAGCTATCGAAAGACTCCTTCTACTTTGAGCTTATTATTAGTAGCTAATGAGTAACATTAAAAATTAAATAAATACAAAATTTTATTATATTCAAGGCTGGAGTAGCACAGTTGAAGTTTATTCCAACAGAGCGAAAAATGTCCAGACTAGGGATCGAACCTGGATACTTGGCGTGCGTGCCAATGCCTTACCTGACAGGCTATCCGGACCGATACCTGGCTGACATAATTCACTCTTATTAGCTGGAATATTCGTTCCCTTCATTATGTACAAAATTTTAATTAGTATTTCAAGATTTTAAAACTGTTTTATATCATAAGTAATCTTTCTAGAAACACATTACAGAAAAAAATGCATTTAAATTTGTCTATAAATAAAATTTTGACAAATTGGACCATTTAAGTGTGGCTGCAAAATGACCTTGTGCGTTTTGGATTGGTAGACTAGAGTAACATATAATCTGGCCTCTTTCCTTTGTATTTTGAACCCGAACCAGGATTTTTATTTGCCAATTGAACTAAATATTCACCTCTTTGTTTTACTCATATTTCAGTGAAATAACAATTGTCTATAAAGACAAAAAACACTTGTAATAGAATATTTGCATCAACTTTTCAATAAGTAACAGACACAGGGTGGTCAAGTCCAGACTCCAGACAAGAGAAAGCGATCAGACATTACAGCATGATATGTTGGAGCAACAGTAGGACACACAATAAGATAGTATCTGATTTAACATGGTGTTGCACTGAACGAAGATGACTTTTGAAACACTAAGTTATGTTTTATATAAAATATATAGGACAACCTAAAAAAAAAAAAAAAAACTCCTAGCATTCCACTAGATGCAGAAATAGTTTGTCATACCAATAAATCAAAAACTCATTTTCGATTTTTTTTTTTTTTTTTTTTTTTAGATGTCTTACTGTTGCTCTGAGGCGATGATATAGTAAATATCGCCTGCTATGTTTCAAACAGTTTGCATACAGCCAACATTGGCATGGAATAGATCCTCAATAACGGGAAGATTACATTTCATCATATATTTTCAATAATGATTATATTTATCCTATTAACAGTCAATTTTGAGATTTGACATGTTTTCAATACCGTAATTTTGACACTTTGCCAATATAACTGTGAATTATGAAGACCACAATAACAATTGAAAATCTGTATCTTATCAGCCTCTTTGACAACTAATTCCATTAGTACAATTGACATCATTTTAAAATGTTCCTTTTTTAACTTTCTTGCTTACAATCACTCTTTTACATATTACTTATTTTTTAATGATTAACGAATTTATTTGTTTAAAGTATTCAAATTGCTTAATATGGCAACAGTTATAGTTTTAAAAAATGTCAGAAATGAATTATCAATATCATTTACTAATTTTCTAATATTAAAAACACACAGAAAAAAAAACACACAAAGTTCTCATTTAAATTCATTATTATCATATACATTTTACAATTCAATTATTATTTTTCATATAACATTAAACGTCTTCAACACTGTTGTCAAGAGTTGTCCGCCTTCTTTTTCTGCCTCCATCTCTGTCCCCTGCAGTCGCCAAATATGTCCCTATTCTCTTTTGGACATCCACTTGAGACGTTTGTGGCACCCTCTTTAATACAGCTCCTGTTACAAAATATGTATATTGTTACCAATTTGAAAGTTTTTAATGAAGATTCAAATGCTAACCTGCTAATATTTTATTAATAATTTTCTCATTTCTTGGTAAAATTATGTTTGTGAAATGACTTACGTATGTGAAAACATGTTTTTTTTTTTTTAAATGTTTTGATAACATTTATAGTAATGTGTTGTAAAACAAAAGTCTCATTTAAAGGTAGTTTTAGCGGCATATTGGTCAGAGCATCTGACTGCCATACTGCTGGTTGAGAGTTCAAATCTCAGCTGGGCAAATTTCACTCAATCTTTCATCCCTTTGGGCGTGATAAAATGAGTACCAAGCTTACTTATGACTAAACACCGAAGGTCCTGCATTAGGCTGACCACCTCACTGGGACACATGCAGGGAACTAAAGTGCATTAAAGCCATTTTGGAGCAGCAAAAATCTGATTTTGGAGCAGTAAAATTCATTTTTGTATCAGCAAAAATCTGATTTTGTAGCAATAAAATCTGTTTTTGGAGTAGATTGAAATTCTAATGCTAATACACTCCTAAAAATTAAAATTATTGCTATCTTGAATATATTTTGACATTTGAAAGAATAATTACTCGGATAAAATTTTTCCACACTTTTTGCTATCTCTGAACATTCTAAATGACAATTGGGTACCGATTGGAATAATAATGAAAAATTAGTAGCATAAGAAAAAAGAAAATCTGTTTTCTTTTCTTTTTTCTTTTTTTTTTTTTTTTTTTTGCAGGCATAAGATTACAAAAAGATAAAAAAAGAGGAAAAGCACCTGAAATGGAAAAATGAGATATTATTTAAAATAGTGCATGTATAAAACAATTAAGGTTATTTTATTCGCAATAAAATTGTCAATATTTCTGTTTAAATCTTGCTTTATTGGGGGTGGGGGAGAGAGACAATCAAATCAATAATTTATGCAAATACTATAAGTAATTGTGAAATGAAAGTTTCTATTTTAAGTTTATAATTCTGATACAAGGTTTTCCACAGCAATCTTAGCTAGTTGTCGAATTGAAATTTTAACATGCTTTCACTCAAAATATCAGTCAATAAACATGTGAAGCTAATGTTTAACCTGCCACTCAGCTGCAAAAACATCTGGTGAAAACAATGTGGCAACAAAATTTCTGAGAATCTTTGATGAAATTCGAGTTTTTCGCGATCTTTTAACAAAGTTCAGATTTTACTGCGATCCCTTGATGAAATACGTGTTTTTCGAGCGATCCTTAGACGAAATTCATGTTTTTTCGCGATCCTTTGACGAAATTTGCGTTTTTTCTTCGATCCTTAGAAATAATTCACATTTTTGGGATATTGTGACGAAATTTGCATTTTTTCCGTGATCCTTTGACAGAATTTGCGTTTATTCCGCGTTTTTCGAGTCCTTTTTCCCGCTATCATTTGACAAAATTGGCGTTTTTCCCGCGATTCTTTGACCGAAATTTGCATTTTCCCACAATCCTTTGACAGAATTCGCATTTTCCCCTTGATCTTTCGACAGAATTCGAATTTTTTCCGCTATATTTTGATATAATTC